>ML664203.1:5750408-5877321 GCA_007570785.1 Antilocapra americana
ACACACACACACACACGGCTTCCCAGGTAGTAAAGAATCTGCCTGCAATGCAGGGGACTCAGTAGACGCAGGTTTGATTCCTGGGTCAGGAAGATCTCCTGGAGCAGGATATGGCAACCCTCTCCAGCATTCCTGCCTAGAAAATTATATGGAGAAGCCTGGCAGGCCACAGTCCAGAGCAAAGAGTCAGACAGGACTGAGCATGCACCACCACCACTCATCTTCACACTAAGACTTGTACCAGAGTATTCACAGCAACTACACTCAGGATAGCTCAGAACTGGAAACAACTTGAATGTCCATCAACAGGTAAACGTATGAACGACTGTGGTATATTCAAATATAGTACTACTACTTACTAATAAAAAGTAGTGAACTACTAATATACAACAAGGATGAATAGCAAAAACTTTTGCTGAGCAAAAGAATTCAGACACAAAAGGGTACACATTTTATGATTCCATTTACATTAAACTCTAAAAAACAAATCTAAGCTACAGAAACAGAATGTCTATCAGTGGTTGTCTGAGTTGGGGTGTGAAATGGGAGATGATGTGGGAACAAAGGAATTTTCTAAAGTGACAAAAATGTTCTATATTTTGACTATAGTGATGGTTACATGAGTTTATAGCAAACCTCACTGAAATGTACACTTGAAATGGGAGCATTTTATTGGATGCAAATTACAACTTGGTAAAGCTGATTTCAAAGAAAGCAAACTGCAGACTAATAATATGTAATAGTATATAATTATAGTAAAAATAACAGTATGTTAAGATTCTGTTTTTTGTAAAAGAAAGCTCATGTAAAAAGCCCACATATGTTTGCATGTATCTGTAGGAACACAGGAAGAGGTGTGAAAGAATACATACCAAACTATTATCATTGTTTACCTTGGGAGGTGAGAATATTAACTATAATATTTGGGAGAGACTCAATTTTTCTTTATACACACATATATACCTATGTATTGTTAGGCTTCTGTCAACAAACACAATAACCATGCACTAGTATGCAGATATGTCTACCAATATGCCATCCCTGAACATGGCTTCTCTCAAGAATCAGAGGCTACTTCCCCTTGAACCTGGGCTGGTTTGGGAACTGACTTTGACAGCAGACTGTGGCAGAAGTCATACTAAGCCAATTCTAGGTTTAGCTCTTAAGAGGCCTGGCAGGTTCTGTTTCTGTTCTCTGGGAAACCATTCACCATACTGAAAAGAAGTTTGGCTTAGACTGCTGAATGATGACCATCCACATGGAAGAACAGACAGAAGCCATATGGAGGAGCACTAGGGTGCCCCAGTCAAGGTCCCACCTGGATGCAACCTCCTGGTGAGCCTAGCCGACTCCGCATGCAGTAAAAGAGCCACCAGCTGAGCCCAGACAACACCATGTGAAGCAGAGATGAGATGTCCCTGCCAAATATTATGTGGATCACAGAATGCTGAACAAATAAATGGTGGTAGTTTTTTGTTTTGTTCTTAAATTTTGGCCATACCCTGTGGCAAGTGGACATTAGTTCCCCAACCAGGGATTGAACCTGTGCCCCTCGCATTGGAAAGCAGAGTCTCAACCACTGGACCTCCAGGGAAGTCCCTAAATGGTGGTTGTTCTAAGCCATTGTGTTCTGAGCTCTTTTACTACAAATAAGGGAACCACAACATATGCTATGAAGCAAAAAGCCCTTAAACTAACACTTTAAAATTAGTAAATTAAAAGTTTAAATATTTCTGGAAACTACTTAATTAGAATGCCCTTAAGATGATTGATTATAATGCTGCACCTTTAAACAAGTTTCGGTGAGCAAGATACTTCTAAAAGCGATTTGTCATTCCTTGACTAGTACTATATGTTATTTAATAGAAAAACGCATTCATAATTTATTACTTTTCTTTGGCTACTGCTATGCAACTTGCAAGACATTAGTTCCCCAACCAGGAATTGAACCCACACCCTTGGCAATGAAGGCATGGAGTCTTAACCACTAGACAATCAGGGAATTCCCAGGAATTTATTACTTAAAATGCCTTTCTTCCCATCGCAATCAAGATAAACAACAAAAGAACATAAAAGAGGACATTTCTAGTCCATTCTCTTTGAAAAACAATTTTCAAAAGCTATTTTTCTCTATTTGACAATAGACATAGCAGGGGGTTCAAGAAGCCCTATCTCACCTACAATTTCAAGAAGTAATCTGTTAGTATATAAACAATTTAAAATAAAAACAGCCAGTGACTGAGTGAATCCACTTTGGCAAGTATCAATCTCACAGAAATAAAGGCCCAGTACTTTAATATGTACATATATATGAACTGTGCATATACATATAATAAATATTTCCATTGGCCCACATATATGAGAATTTATATTGCAGCACTGCATGTCATAGGAAAAAAATAGAAAAAAAATGACATGTCAGCCACAGACAAACAGCTGAATAAGAGAACTGTGGTGCATCTACACTATAAAATTCTACGCAGCTGTTTAAAAGCTTCTCTCTTTGGACTTCCCTTGTGGTACAGTGGGTAGGAATCTGCCTGCCAATGCAGGGGACACGTGTTTGTTCTGTGGTCCAGGAGGATTCCACGTGCCATGGAGCAACTAAGCCCGTGCGCCACAACTACTGAAGTCCGAGCGCCTAGAGCCTGTGCTCTGCAATGAGAAGCCACCATAATGAGAATTCCTCCCACCACAACAGAGGAGCCACAGCTCACTGCAACTAGAGAAAGCCCTCACACAGGAACCAAGACCCAGCCCAGCCATAAATAAATAAATGAAGTTGAAAAAAAATAAAAACTGACTCAAATTAAAAAAAAAATTTTTTTAAAAAGCGCTCCTCTCCTCATCTTAAATCCCAGGCTAACCCAACTGGGTTAACTCACAGTAGCCTGTTGGGCAAATCCAATTATTCCATTTTCCTTTGTTTTCTACCACTGGCTAGAAGGTGTTTGTCAGAGCAGAGCCTGGTGCTAAATCTGCTCCTCTATGGGCAGGAATCATCAGGTTTTCTAGAATCAGACTACGGGCTTCATCCTGGAGTTGGATGGGATCATGGGCTACTTATCACGTAGATGAACTGTGAAGCAGCAACACTGAAATAAAGCAAAAGCAGATGATACAGAAAGAGTTGACAAAACACATTAAATGAGTGTTATGCAGACTGTAAGAGAGAGAGATATATATAATACACATATATACACATCTCTTAAAAGCCCAAGACGCACCCTTCTCGGGGCATATAGAGTAATTTGAGAAAAGGTGCTTTCTAACCACAAATTATAAGCTGCTGTGCCCCAGTATTCTCAGTGTCACTAGCTGCCATGGCGCAGTCTAACAGAGACCTGAAATTTAGTTCTCTCCTCTCACTCCTCATTCCAATATTAATTCCTGGTCTTTCTTACAGTGTTCCCTGAAGGTTACTCTTCAGATGAGACAACGTGAATTTGACTTTCTATTTCTGCTCTCAATTTTTGATGTTTCTGACCTAGAGTAAACTAGAACTTGTCTAAGCTTGCTGATTAGAAGACTACGTTCTGCCTCTAAAAATAAAGTGCTGTTCTTTGTATGTCATGATGACACTACCAGATCTGAGTTGCTGTTCCAGGGCAGTTCTGAGTCATGCACCCACCCTTCCATCCATCAGTCCCTCCCTGACCTCCTTCCCTTCATCCACTACCTCTCCCTCCAACATTCTCTGACAGGTTCCTCCATTCATTCTGGGAGCAAAGGTACACATTTTAGAGATGGCTGGTAAGGGTTAGCAGAGAAGGCAATGACAACCCACTCCAGTACTCTTGCCTGGAAAATCCCATGAATGGAGGAGCCTGGTAGGCTGCAGTCCATGGGGTCTCGAAGAGTCGGACACGACTGAAGCACCTTAGCAGCAGCAGCTGCAGGTCAGGGTTAGAGGATAGGTATGAAGCCATGGAATAATTTTTCTCTGTGAGATATTGGCAGTCTCTTTCACTGCTGACAAGAGTGTACATATCTGGAGGGCAACTTAGCACTAAATATCAAGAGCCTTAAAGTATAAGCATGCACATACTTTGACCAAGTAATTTCCTGTAGGAATCAATCCTAAGGAAAGATTCACCAAACAATTTATGTATAAGAACAATCAATAGCATACTTACCATAATCCTCATAAAGTTCCTCATAAAGTAAGAAACCAGAACCACCTAATTAAACACTAACATCCTTTGAGAAGATAATTAGATAAAATTATGATAAATTCAGGTGATTAATTATAATAACCAATAAACCTTATATTTTCAAGAAATATTTAATGACATGGAAAAGTGCTTACAAATAATGTTAAATGGAAAAATGGCAGCATACATACAGTATAACTACAAGTCTGAGAAAGAAAAAGAAACTAAAGGAAACATCAAAATATAAATGAAGAATGGTTACTTCTGAATGGTGAAACTATCAGTGATTACTTTTTTATACTTTTTAATATTTTCCAAATTGTCCAAAATTATTATATATTACTAATACAATTAGGAAAGGAAAGGTCTATAAGTAACTTTTAAAGTTATACCTCTAAAAAACATTGATATGAGGAAAAAAGAAACAGAAAGAAGTGAAGAAAGAAATTATTCAGCCTGAGCTCCAACTTTTAATTTTGGCCAGATTAATATTTTTAATTCACATTAATATATTTGTTGAATTATACCAATGCTAACCTAGGCAAACTTGGCAAGAAGCATTTCATTTGATTTTCTGAATTTTGCTGAAAAATTCTTTCAAAGTATGTACACTCTAATATTTGACAATCATTCATTGCTGCTGAAATCTATGAATACTGAACTCCCAGACTGGTATCCAATTATTCACACATTCAACATACTTTTTCACTTTAGATCAGTTGAAAATCTCTGAAAGCTGACATATAAAAGCTATTTTTCAAAAACTGACCTGCTGTGTTTGATAATGATGCAGAACTGATGTAGCCCCATAGCACTCTGCTACATTTAACTGCAGATTCTGAGCAGAAAAAGGGCAGACTCTGAGCTCCCACAACACTCCACATAGGCCTCTCCATAAATCAGCAGGTCACCTTATAATGATGTGTGTATGAGCTGACCTCCCTGACTAAACTATAAGCTCCTTGAAGGAAAAGATTGGATTTTCTGTGCTTCTATCTCCAGCCTCAGGCACAGAACCCGCCATTCAGTGCATACTCAAAATATATTTTTAAACTGAACTACACTGATGACTCTATGCCCCAAATTGAGGGGGAAAAAAAAAAAAACCCATATTCAAGATAAAAAAAACCAGCTTCAAGCATTAGGAAGAGTTACCAAGTAACTCAGGAATGTATATGATTTAGAACTTGACAAAAGCAGGAAATTAAACAAGCATTCAGAGAATGTTCGGGTATTACTACAAAGCAGAGGTAGAAACTACTCTTCCACCAAAGACTTCTGATCCAAGCTCGAGACTGAAATGAGAGCCACACATAAGTAAAAAGCAGTTCCATTTATTTCTCCTTTTTCCTTAGAATGAGAAATAATATTAACAAAGGATATAAAATATTCCCTAAATACAAAGATAATTTTAAAATACACTTTTGTTCCTATTATGGCTCATTAAATGTAAACAGAAGGCAAAAAAAGAGATGTATGTAATTGCTTCAAAGGTGGTCCCAAGCTCTAATAAGGACACACTCCTGTAGTCAGCCAAAATCAGAAAAGGCTATCCACTAAAAAGTATGCTCATAAGACTGGTATAAAATACATAATATTAGCCATGTGCAGAACCTTCCATATGCAAAAGGATTTGTAAATACATTACAAAACTGAATGAATAACTTTTTCCAACTCTCTCCAGTGAGAGGGAAATCTAGGTTGCAACTCAGATGGGGGATAGGCTGGAATTCAGCTAAGGCCATGAGGATGACTGCACAGCTGGGTATGGGGACAGCTCCAGAGCATGCCATTTATACAGTGATGTCTCTCAGATTTTCTGAATCTGTGAACAACCTGCACAATTTTATGTGGCAGTCCTGGATTTAATTAATGCATCTGTGATGTTAGGAAGCAGAAACAGGGCACATCAACAAAAGGTCTACCGACATATTTGGCTGGGTCATTTTTGGTTGCAGGGGGCTGTCCTGGGCACTGTAGGATGTTAAAAAAACTTCCCTAGTGTCTGCCCACTTAATGTCAGTAACATCCTCCCTGACCTCAGCTGTAACAACTAAAAATGTCTCCAGACATTGCCAATATCCCCGGCGGGCAAAATTCTTCCCTCCACTCCCCCATTTGATACTCACTGGTCTAGAGGAACAAAGAATTGGGTAGTGTTGGTCTAGCTCTGCTGAAGAGAGAGAATACACCGTATCTGCCATATGTGAGCAAGGAGTGTAGTCTACAACAGATCGGGAATAACACTAGGCAATCTCAGAAGGAAATATCCTCACAGATGAACTCAGTATCTTTTGCTTTAATTCCTCTTGCCAGGTGTTGTCCCAATTATCAATTCAATATCTTGAGCACAGTTATTTAATTCTATATATTTAAAAGAAGTTTTAAAAAATGCAATGACATAAAACAACCCACAGGTTATTGCTGACACTGGGCCATATAAGAGGAAACAGATGGAGAAACATTTGGAGTGACTGGTAATTTAGCAATGTGTTAAGATTAAATTTCTAGAAGTACAATAAAAAAACTAAATAGTTCTTTAAATAAAAGAAATGAAACCAAAAAAGAAGAAATGGAGAAAAAAGGAAATGAAACTAAAATTCTTCCACCATATTTTCTACTTTAAGGAATAGAGATTAAAATATTGGTTTGCCAAAAACTTCATTTGTGGTTTTCCATAAGATTGTATAGAAAATCCCAAACCAACTTTTCAGCCAACACAATATATAGATTCATACTTAACATGATGTTGCTTTAAGAAAGGCTTTCTATATAAGAAAGAAACCATAAAGGAAAAGACAGATTTGCCTACATCAAAATGAAAAGCTTCTGCAATTCAAAACAAGTTAAAGAGAAAATGTGAACAAAACTAAAATGTAAACCCAAAGAAAATATTTACAACATAAATGTTACTGGTTCAAGATCTATAAGTATATAAAGCTTTAAAAATTAAATACAAAATCAACACCACAATGGAAAAATGAAGAAAGGATAGGAAGAAGCAATTCATATGTGCATGCACACACACACACAAAAATTTAGCCAATAAAAATATGAAAACTATTTAACTCTATCAATTGAATAAATGGAAATAAAAACACAATAGCATTTCTTTATATATCTGCTTGATAAAAATAACACACAGCATAATAGTGCTGATGAAGGTACAAATATTCTCTAACATTACGATATAAACTAGCACAATTTCTTGGGAAGACAATTTAGCAATAAATACATTTAAAAATATGCTCATGCTTTTAAGAAATTCTACTTATAGAAAATTTTCCTAGGACACTGTCATGGGTCTGCACAAAGATTTAGCTATAAGACTATTCATCTTAATATAATTCATAATGAAAAATTACAACAATTGTAAGCTGGTCAGTTGAAAAAAATTATGATACAGTCAAATGATATATTATCATGCAATCATTAAAAATTATAGAGGATGTGGAAAATGTGCATGTTAATGACAGGAAAAAGATGCTTACTGACATGGGAAAATTTTCAGGATGCAGTATTGTGCAGTGGGTAAGAGACTGGGTCTGGAGTCAGACTGTCTGGGTTGAAATTTTGGATCCATCATTAATTAGCTGTATAACATTAGGCAAGTTAGTAACCCTCTCCGAAGCTGTTTCCTAATGTGTAAAAAAAGGTAACTTCTATGAAATAACACCAACAATTGAGGCAACAATCACCAGTGGTTACTTAAAGCCAACAGAGGGAAGGTTGATGGGGAAGTTTTTTATGGATTTATCCTATGGGAAACATCACTTATCAGTCTTCACATCACTAAAAGAGGACACCAGACATCGTACACCTCAGAATGTGAGACAACAGGAAACAGAACGCACAACATAGGCTGTGATATATTCTTGCCCCTTAAAGTCTGACCCAAATTTACCCAAGCACCTATATCTATCAACTTAATGGAAATATGGGGATTTAATTCCATTAAAATGAGATTCACAAGACAATCAAACTAATGCTGATAAAATGTCAGAAGAGTGCTTACTTCTGGGGCAGGTATAGACTAGGAAGGGAAAAAGGAAACTTTATGGGTTATTAGAAGTTTCTCTGTATTGATCTGGGTGGTGTCAAATATGTAAAGAATAATAAAACTATACTATTAAAATTAGTGTAGTTTATATACTTTTTTCTATGTATATAGCCTACCAGGCTCTTCTCTCCATGAGATTCTCCAGGCAAGAATACTGGAGTGGGTTGCCATTTCCTACACCAGGGGATCTTCCTGACCCAGGGATAGAACCCAGGTCTCCTGCTTTGCAGGCAGACGCTTTAACCTCTGAGCCACCAGGGAAGCCCCTTTATATGTATATAATACTTCAACTGTTTTAATGGAAAGTAAAAAAAAAGAAAAAAAGCTCCAGCTGACTTTTCACCATTGTCTGTCTAGTGGTAGAAGGAAAAGTAGGGGTGGTTAGAGAATTGAAGCCAAGAGGAAGTGGTGGTGTACAGCACCTGGCTGCTACCTGTGGGCCTCATGCTCCCTTGGAACTCCCCCTGCTGCAAAGAAGAGCTGGAGAGTAGGGAGAGCACAAGGCCTGGATCACTGGGAAAATGGGGTACTTATTAAAGACATCTTATAAAGTGGCTGTCACAAGGATTTCCACACCAATAGGAAACTAAGGATATTGGCTGCGTTGTAAAAATGGGTTTTAATTTCACTTAAAGGATTTCAATAAGCCATCTCATCTATGCACCTGGACAAGTTGGTAAAGTGAATTAGAAAGTAGTAGTTAAAGCTAAGGCAATGTTGACGGCTGGATACTTGTTGAAATAGGCATCAGGAAGATTAGAACTTTGACACTGATGGAATATGCTTTGAAATGCCAGAAGGTGGTTTTGGAAATGGGGCTAATTATAGGAACATGTAGGGAGGAGCAAAACCTGTCTCCCACTCAACCTAGTCCTTCATCCCCACTTTCACTCTCACCACAGGAAGTGATCTAGACTGGCCTGTGGAGACAGAGAAGTCTGCATTTTCAGTGTTTATCTACCCAATGGTAGAGGTCTACCAGAAGTTTCAGTGAGAAGATATGTTCTGCTGATCCCATCTGTGTATCAGACATATTCTTCCTCAGAATGACAGTCACAATGTTACACACAAATGGAAGTCAAAAGTTGCATTCGATCCTGCAATACATTAAATCTAATACACCTACTGTGACAGAAGCATCACTCATAATGGTTCACTTGCCTGGTATGTTTCAGACCCATATTTAAGACAAAGGAAAATATAGAAAGTTTGCTGTTCTTCAGAGGAGAGAAAAAAATTATCTTTTTAATTTCACTCTCATGAGATTTCCCTTTCAGTTATGACAGAATTTAAGTGTTTGGAAATCTAAGTTCTATCTTCTTTAGCCAAAAGGGTCACACAGAAACTAGGAAAACTGACAGCTATACCCATAGACATGATGCATGACTATGTGCAATCTTTTGAGATCCTTGGAAGTACTGGTGAAGGAAGAACTCAATGAGATTTCATGATACCAGAGGCAAAAAAGCTAGTTTGTTTTCCAAAATCTTCCTCTAGTGAGTGAAGAATAAAATTTAACCCTTATAATAAGCATATGAGGTTAAGTGTTATTAATATCTTCTTTTCATATATGAGGACACTGAGGCATCATGAGGTTGAGAACCATTCCTATGATCAAAGCCACTAGAAAGCAGCTTGGGATCCAATCCCAGGCAGTGCGACTCTGGAGCCCACAGTCTTAATACTCTCAGCTCGTGGTTGTGGTTTTGAGCAACTTCCTTTGAGTTGGCAGGTTCACTTTTTCTTTTTTTTTTTTTTTTTTAGTATTTATTTATTTGGCTGCGCCTGGTCTCTGTTGTGACATTCAGGATCTTTAGTTGCAGCATGTGAACTCTTAGTTGGGGCATGGAGGATCTAGTTCCCTGACCAGGAATGGAACCCAGGCCCTCTGTATCGGGGGCGTGGAGTCTTAGCCACTGGAGCATCAGGGAAGGGCCAACAGATTCAATTCTTAGCACTACTATTTACCAGCTGAATGAGTCTTGAACAAATTGCTGAAGTTCTCTGTGCCAGTTTCCTCATCTATGAAATGGACCTAACAACAGCCTCTTTATAGAATGTCTTGGGAAAATTAGATGAGATCGTAAATGTAGAGGACCAGGTACACAAGAGCCATTTAACCAGAGTTAGCACCTCTCTTTCTCTATCTGACGTTCCCCTTCTTTTCATGCTCATTGATGTTCAGCAAGTGGGAAACTTCTCATCCCAGCTCAGAGGAAAATCAGGCCCTGACATAGCTCAAGGGAGGAGACTAAGCACTGCAGGAGCACAGGCTCTACTGGGCCAATCTCTTGGTGTGCAGTGAACATTTGCTAAATCCTTGAACATAAAATAGTTCATCACAGCTCCCAAACTGTCTTCCCCTTGCTAGCATAATAAGCCTCCAAGGTGCACAGCCACACCACTCCCTGAACCCATTTCAGAGGCTGGAACAAGAAAACTCACCTAATGCCCTGACGACTCGCATCAGGATTTCCCCCACTTTCATTCTGGTCTCCGGTGTGTGCCTGTCTTTACTGCTGTCATACTGAACCAGCAGGCCAGGCAAGATTTTCTCAGGGTACACGTCTGAGAGGAGGGCAACCCCTAGGGTTAAAAATAGAAAGAAAGGATTCATTACTATTTAGCACTGAAAGGAAAATAAGCCCAGACAGCTTGTGATAGCATGAACACAGAGACATTTAAATCCACCTCTGTAATTCCACCAGCAAGGGCTGCCCTTCTTTTGGAATGACAATACTGGTAGTGGAAAGAACATGGGTCTTAGAGTTCACACTCCTGGATTCTTCTGGTCTCAGCCCTATATGATCTCTAAGATCATATTCAGCACTGACATTCCATAACCTATGGATTCTAGACTGTGGAAGCTGAGGCTAGAAGATTACATAACATAGCAGGGTCCACAGAGCAGTGGGAACAGACTCGATCAAATGCCCTGGAGGCAGTTTTTCGGGTCTGAGTCAGTAAGGTTCTAAGTCTAGTATCGCTCCTGCCAACCCATCAGTCTGGAGCACATCAATGCTTCCTGTCTTTGCTGCGGTTCTTTACCCTAGAATGAGTTTTCTCTGTAAAACTGACAATGATGAGAGCAATTTCCGCAAAGAAATAAGGAATGCAAATATTGGGCATGATGAGGAGTAGAGACCTATGCTTCCAGCTGAGTTTCCTGATCAGAAGGAGAGAAGATCCTGCTCCTGCTTCATCCTTCCTAGTACTTGCCAACACCCTCTCTCCTCATATAGCACACCTAGAGGTGGAATCTGCAGTAGTGGTAACATTATCTGAGCCCAGACCCATAGTAAGCAAACTTCACAAAGGTTGAGAGAAGGGAGATAAGACTAAGACAGGATCAGAAATAAAAACCATAGTCTAATAGCTATATAAATATAAATTCCATTACTTTGGGGTGAGGGAAGGTTTGGGAGAGGTTGCTGCTGCTGCTGCTAAGTCGCTTCAGTCGTGTCCGACTCTGTGAGACCCCATAGATGGCAGCCCACCAGGCCCCGCCGTCCCTGGGATTCTCCAAGCAAGAACACTGGAGTGGGTTGCCATTTCCTTTTCCAATGCATGAAAGTGAAAAGTGAAAGTGAAGTCACTCAGTCGTGTCCGACTATTCATGACCCCATGGACTGCAGCCTACCAGGCTCCTCCATCCATGGGATTTTCCAGGCAAGAGTACTGGAGTGAGGTGCCAGTTACGTACTTCTAAAGAATAGTGAAGAAAAAGAAACATCTGCAGGTATTCTACCACTGATGTCATCACAGGGCCTAGTACATATTACAGATCTGTAGCAACTGTAACTCCTACTTCATCAGAAGTTCCCAACTCAGCAATTCCATGGATCTGTCTCCTTTTAGGAATATAGTTATGCCTTTATAATGAAAGGTGGGGAAAGGAGATTTGCTCTAAAAAACTTTGATCTGTATCTAGCTTCTCTGAAAAATATATATTACCAGAGTTCCTTCTACTGTCATTTATGCCTAATTTTCTCTCACTAATCTTTAGCAGAGATGTTATTTAATTCTGTGAGTATATCCTGCTGTATACTTCAAAACCAAATGAACTGGGACTTCCCTGGTAGTCTAGTGGTTAAGAATCTGCCTTCCAATGCAAGGGGTGCAGGTATGATCCCATCAGGGAACTAAGATCCCACATGCCACAGAGCAACTAAGCCCACACACCACAACTGGAGAAGTTAGTGCACTGCAGCGAAGACCCAGTGCAGCCAAAATTAAAACACAAAACAAAACCCAGGTGAGCTCTTGAGTTTCTCTCTGTAGCAAACAGACACTTTGGTTGCACACAGCATCTATTCTCTCTTCTGGTAGTGACACCTTTTGCTCCTTTAGGACATACTCCTTCCCTATTCTCAGTCTTATGTTGTCTGAGTGGGGTTAATGACCCACTTTCTCTCTCTTCATTTGTGAACAAACTCACATCAAGGGTGGCTTAGGATATTCCATCCTATCACCACCACAATGTCTGGTTCAGGAAATGAGGAAAGAGACTCAACCCTAGAACCAATTTTGGAACTGCTAGGGAAGATGAGCTCCTGGAGTTTGTGTGTTTGTGTGGATGGTTATTTTGGCTCTTTGTTTTCTTGTTTTTGCCTGTTGACGTGATTAACCTGGAGCTCCCAGTGGCCATCACTGGGAGAAAGTCTGCCCCAGAATGGTGCCAATACAGAGGAGGGTCGAATCAAGGAAGGAAGGAGGAAAAGAGAACTATATCATGCTTTGAGCCCCTGGATCCAATTATACTTCTACTCATTAGAACCTTAGGGTACATAAGCCAATAAATATCCTTTTACGTTTACACCAATTTTTTTTCACCCAAAGGAATCCTAATATATCTTTCTTCAGATTAAAGAAACAAATCCAGGTTTAAAAAAAAGTTTCCCATAATGCTAGACTTGTAGTTCTACCAGGAAGCTTTACTTCTTCCAACCTTTCATAAAAAGGTTGCCGACAGCACAGTACAGTTTCCTTGCTTCCCACAGTCCCAGGTTAGCAACTGTTTATCTTCCTGCTGGCCTGCTCCGCTGAGGGTTGCCAAATGGCTCTTTGTTTGAATTTACCTTCTAGGATACAGTTGCTACCTATGAATTTATAAATCCCTAGAGAACATTGGTTCCTTCCTTACTCTTACACGAAGCAATGAAGAGAGTCACATGATGATTAACACTACAGAACAATTTTTTTTTTAAAAAAGATAAGATTTTTAAAATTTTGACAATGGAGGAAACCTGGCCTTAACCTTCCTATGACCCTTGGCCCCTCCATTGTAATCTGAAAAATGGGGTAATTTCTGGGTCAGTCCAGGCTTTAAGGAAACATGACACATCAATCTCTTTGGCAATAAGGACCAAATGATTGTGTGAGAGATACCTGCTCCTGCTCTGATCACAGGAAAATGACTAGGCATTTTGAGATGTGGTGGAACAGATAAGATACATAGAGGCAAAAGTGAACCAGATGTGGCAAGAGTTCATAAAAATGTTCTGATCTGTGTTTGGAGGCAAAGCATAGGATAAGGCAAATTAACCAACTGAAAAAATATTACTGAAAAGTAATCATACAACAAAATAGAGATAGTCAATTTTGTGAAACAACTGTTTCTTCCCCCAAAAAACTTTCATTGCAAAGCCAGAAATGTATTCTGATCCAGTGTTGACTTCAAGATGATCCCTTAGCATATTGTTCAGTGATTCTGCAGACCTTGGAAAGTCACAGTAGTTTAGGTCTCACTTTACACAGGGCTTTTACATTGTAGGAAAGATAGTCTAATCCCAAATATCTTTGCTAACTAGCTCTCTCCTGGGAATCTGCTAAGTCATCCCCACTTTAAAACTAACCTGACTTACTCTCCTGAGTAGATACCAACTTACCTCCCAAAATACCCACATCAACTTGGAAAACCAACTACTCACTTGAATTTCTGCTGAAAACTCTAAGAAACAGAAATGTCTGCATACTGTATGACTCTATTTACATAAAAATGTCCAAAATAAGCAAATCTGTAGACAGAAAGTAGATTTCGTGGTTGTTTAGGGCTGTGGGAGTTGGGCAAGAAATAGAGACTGACTGCTAATGATATGGAATTTCATTATGTAGAGATAAAAACATACTAAAATCAATTACAGTGATGGTTACACAACCTGTGAGTATAATAAAAACCACTGAATTGTATACTTTAAATGGGTGAATTGTATGAAATATGAATTATATCTCAAAGATCTGCTGTTTAAAAACTGTAAGATTCATAAAACTCAATAGCAAAAAAGAAAATCTGACTAAAAAATGAGCAGATGATCTGAACAGGCATTCTTCTAAAGAAGACAGACAGATGGCGAAGAGACACATGAAAAGACATTTAACATCACTAATCACCAGGGAATTATAAAAAAAAACCACAATGAGATGCCATCTCACACCTGTCAGAAAGCTATTATCAAAAAGATAAGAAATAAGTGTCGGAGAGGATATGGCAAAAATGGGACTCTCTTGTACTGTTGGTGGGAAGGTAAATTGGTATGACTACTATGGAAAACAGTATGGAGATTTGTGAAAAAATTACAAATAGAGCTACCATAAGACCTAGCAATTCTACCACTGGGCATTTATCTGAAGAATATAAAAACACAAACTCAAAAAGATACGTGTGCTCCTATGTTCATTACATTGTTTACAATAGCCAAGAGACAGAAACAATCTAAATGTCCATCAATGGATAAATGGACAAAGATGACATTGGTAAATAAATACAATGCAATGCTAATCATCCGTAAAAAGGAAAATCTTCAACATGGATGGACCTTGAGAGAACTATGTTAAGTAGAATAAGTCAGACACAGAAAGATATTCACAAGAAAATGAGAAGCTTTTAAAGAACTTTTATGGAATAAATTCTAAGATCCATTGTTAAGTGAAACGCAAGGTATAAAACAATGTGTATAAAAATTCAACAATTTGTGTACAAAGGGGAAATAGTCACTCATGAATAGTTCTGTAAAGATATACAAGAAACCAGTGATATTGGCTCCTTCTAGGGAGGGAAAAGGAGTAACTAGGGGATAGATAAGAGGGATTTTTTTTAACTCTTTGTATTCCTTTTTAATTTTGAATCATGTAATGTATCAAACATAAATAAATAAAATATAAGTTAAAAATCTGTGGAAAGGGGCAAGGTCTTTTAAAATAGAACAGCCTCTTTTAGAGGTGAAAATGTAAAAATAATTTTTAATCAGATGTAACAGAAGACCACCAGCATCTTCCCCTTAAATCTCTCTACAGTTAACAGTCAAGGAGTAAAAAAGGGATAAACTGGTAAACAAGAATGAAAACAATATAGATATCAAAGGTTGAAGTATGGCTAAAGAGAACAAAGATGGGACAAAATAATGACTGCATTTGATAGAGCTGTTGGATCATCTGGGGAAAAACAGCAATTATTTGATAGAAAATTAAGCAAATACACAAGAAAGGACAACTGAACTAGGCTTAGCCATGAATAATATTCATAGAGTCAGCAGCAAACACTGTCCAGTGATTTAGCCAAAAACTAAGAAAGGGAAATAGTAGGAAGAGAAGGGATGCAGGCATGTGTGTATGGGCATGTGCGTGCATGTGCAAGTTACACCTCCATCCAACCTACAGGAAATGAGTAGATAATGCGCAGAAATTTTAACGTCGAGATCTCTGAAAGCATTTTACGTATAAATGGGGAGGTAATGACTAGAACAAACTACTTAAGGTGGGTGGAAGGGATGATTATCACCAAGGACTAACTGTGAAGGGTAAGCTGGGAAGGAGACAAGCTTCTTGATTCTTCACAAAGGATGTTCAAAGAAATTAACAGATACATATTAATTTTAAAAACTAGAAAAAGCGTAAAATGTATATTAACCTGGGAAGAAGCTCCAGTTTGAAAGAACAATGATAATGAAGAGGTAAAGCACAAGGAACTTTTCCTTCTGATTCCAAAAAGATAATCACCAGCCTGTGACTGTCCTTTCCTACTGCAGCTCAAGGACACAAAAGGAAGAAAGGACGACCCTGGAGAGAAGGAGACTGCTACCCTCTAGCAGATACTTCAGTTGTTACATTAGAGACTGCTCATTATAATGGAAATTAACAATCATTTCAGCTCCAAGAATCCAGGAAGCTACACAAACTGGGGAAGTTGGTTATTAAATCAAGGAAGTATGGGGAACTCAACTGAATAGCCAGGTTGTCTTTGTAATTAGAGTAAATGATAACGTCTAGCATGCCAACATAATGTTCAGTTTCTCTAAAGCTCCAAAGTCGTGCTAACTATGGACAAGCCCCAACACATTTATAAAGATTTAAGGTGAGTGAGTGTTACTCAGGCCTGAGGAAAAAAGAAGGTTAGACTAAGTTGAAGATTTGTAAGAATGGTGGTACAGTACCTATAGTCTGCCTCTTTAAACCAAGATCAAAATAATATACTCAAACACTAAAATCAGGCAAATATATTTATTTACATTGTTCTATAATTCCCATTTTGGAAGGAAAAAAGCTATAATCTATATTTAGTGACAGTTAACTACACTTTGCAGAAGCCATTTGAGTTATGAAGTATTTATTTATTATAATAAATGAAAATCTTGTAGCAGAGACAGTAGAAATTCTTAACATTTAATGAGTGTTTTCAATATGTCAGGCATGGTCCTAAGCACTTTATATGCATTCATCTGTTTAATGCTTCCAGCAATCCTTTGCAGTAGATGCTATTAATACTATCATTCCTAATTTTACTGAGGGAGAAGTTGAGGAACAGAAGGGTGAAAAACATGGTCCCAGATCACACAGCTGCCATGTGCCAAGAGCAGGACTGCAAACTCACATCTGCTATCCCACCAAAGAAGTACCAGCTTTGCAAATCCTAACCCTAAAGATGGCAAATCTTACATACTCAAGTGTTTCTCAGCTGTAAGATTTACTTCCTATTAGACTCCAAAGTCAGAGAAAGGAGAGGCACTCTGCACACTGCATCCTGTATGAACAGGCAGAATCCTCTTGGGTTCCAGTTGGGTTTCATAGGGACTGCTTTGTTCTTAATTGGTATATTTATTTATTTATATTTATCTTAATGTAGAAAAGGGAAGTAGCAATGTTAATGAAATTCACAAATGACTTTGACTTGAGATGCTGCTGACATTAGTGATGACAGAGGAGACCTATAGGGAAACTTAGATTTTAGTGAGTTTCTGTTTTTAATCAGTGATTCTCAAATATGTCCATGTCACTTCTTTATGGGCTATTGCAATTCCCCTAAATCTCTTATTCTACTACCCACCCCCGAAATAAATAAAACCCAAGTCAGCACCAAAAAGCTTAGAATCTACCTTGTTAGGACTGCCTTTATCAAATACTTCTGGGCGATACAGAAAAGTGAGCTGAGAAAAGTGAGCCTTCAGAACATGACGATCAAGGGCTCTATTGTAAGTACAGAAATACAACCAAAGCTGGCCTAATACTGACTGAAGGCATAAGTGAGGAAGGAAGGAAGAGAAAACAGCAATTAGTGCTGCTCTGAGAGTAATCATTGCCCTGTGCATTCAGACAAACTTGCATTTCAGCTGATCCTGGGTAAGAAAGAAGCAGGATGTTATTTATTGAGTTCTCTTTATGGTAGCTTTCAAACATTAACATTCTCTTTATACTATCAAAAGAAACAATTGCTGATAATATGAAGAAAGGGCATTCTGATTTTCTAGAAAACAGTCTGTAGTTCTCTTTCAGCTGAATCTAGGCAAGAAACAGTCTTGGAAGACCCCAAGCTAGGTGGTCCCAGTAGAGGAAGTACCACCTGAACTCCAGATTCATTTCTTTCTAAGTTTTCTACTAACATTTCACCTCAAACTTAGGCATAGAGAAGCTGCAGAATCAGCAAAGCTGACTGATGCGTCGGGTTCTCACAAGTTTTGAGAGCGCTGAAGCCTCCCAGGGGAGTGGTCACTTGGCCTGAAGCTCTAAGACAGGGCTGACCTTTTTCATGATCCAGTGTCTTAAGGCTCGGAGATCTGCTCTGTGCTTTGGGTACCAAGCAGTGATAGAGGCAAGATAGAAACTTCCGAGTTCTCCCTTTTTCCTTCAGTTGAATGTAGCAGATATCCTGATAAGATGATTAGGTAAGTCTTTAGGTGCTCTGAGCCAAGACTGGCATAGAAAAATTGACTGTTGTGAAATCAGTAACCATGACACGTAGGATATAAACAGCAGTTTCATATGGAAACCAGGCAGGCAGCACTGCTATAAATCTGCCCTGATAAATACTTAAACACCTTGCCTACAATCCTGGAAAGTGACCAGATTCTCTAGTTAGGGCCCTCAGGTTAAAATCACTCTGCTAAGCAGGGCATCTATATACAAAGGAGAAAAAGAGAAGCCTTGAAAAACTATTTCCACAATCAAAAGAACGTGACTTTTTTCCCCGACCATACATAAAAAATACATGGTCCTATAAAACATTCAAATACTAGAGAAAAACATACAGAAGAAAAGTCACCCATGGATGTATGGGAGGACTAAGGAATAAAGGCTATGGAGAACCGGTCTCTTTTTAGGGTAATGAAAATGTTCAAAGATGGATTGTGGTGATAAATGGGCAATGCTGAATACACTCAAAGCTATTTATATTACACACCTAAAAAAAGCAAATGATATGGTATGTGAATTATACCTCAATAAAGCTGTCTTTAAAAAAAAAAACTTGAAACCTGAAATCAACATAAGCATTTTAGTGCCCTCTCATCCATACATCACTCTTGTGAATAAATACACACACACACACGTACACACACACACACACTTTTTATAGTGAACAATTTTGTTTTATTTAACAAAGTTCTTTTCTTCTGGGAAGATTGGGGAGGGTGTTTATTCACCCAGATGGCTTGGCTATCACACTAGGTCATTTGCAGTGTTCTGACAATATAATGAAAACTTTAATAGCAATACTATTATTTAGCATGGAGAAATAGTAAGGATTCTTTTCAATTTTACTTTCTCTAAAAAGAGGGGAAAGGAGTCAGTTCAGTTCAGTCGCTCAGTTGTGTCTGACTCTTTGCGACCCCATGAACTGCAGCACAACAGGCCTTCCTCTCCATCACCAACTCCCGGAGTCTAGCCAAACCCACGTCCATTGAGTCAGTGATGCCATCTAACCACCTCATTCTCTGTTGTCCCCTTCTCCTCTTGCCCTCAATCTTTCCTGGTATCAGGGTCTTTTCAAATAAGTCAGCTCTTCACATCAGGTGGCCAAAGTATTGCAGTTTCAGCTTCAACATCAGTCCTTCCAGTGAACAGGCAGGACCGGTCTCCTTTAAGATGGACTGGTGGGATCTCCTTGCAGTCCAAGGTACTCTCAAGAGTCTTCTCCAACACCACAGTTCAAAAGCATCAATTCTTCTGCGCTCAGCTTTCTTTATAGTCCCGTGTTAGACTATATGGCCTCACGTCCATACATGACCACTGGAAAAACCATAGCCTTGACTAGACGGACCTTTGTTGGCAAAGTAATGTCTCTGCTTTTTAATATGCTGTCTAGGTTGGTCATAATCTAGGTTGGTCATAACTTTCCTTTCAAGGAGTAAGTCTTTTAATTTCATGGCTGCAATCACTGCAGTGACTTTGGAGCCCAGAAAAATAAAGTCCGCCACTGTTTCCACTGTTTCTCCATCTATCTGCAATGAAGTGATGGGACCAGACGCCATGATCTTGGTTTTTTTGAATGTTGAGCATTAAGCCAACTTTTTCACGCTCCTCTTTCGCTTTCAATTAAGAGGCTCTTTAGTTCTTCTTCACTTTCTACCATAAGGGTGGTGTCATCTGCATATCTGAGGTTATTGATATTTCTCCCAGCAATCTTGATTCCAGCTTGTGCTTCCTTCAGCCCAGCGTTTCTCATAATGTACTCTGCATTTAAGTTAAATAAGCAGAGAGACAATATACAGCCTTGAAGTACTCCTTTTCCTATTTGGAACCAGTCTATTGTTCCATGTCCAGTTCTAACTGTTGCTTCTTGACCTGCATACAGGTTTCTCAAGAGGCAGGTCAGGTGGTCTGGTATTCCCATCTCTTTTAGAATTTTCCACAGTTTACTGTGATCCACACAGTCAAAGGCTTTGCCATAGTCAATAAAGCAGAAATAGATGTTTTTCTGGAACTCTCTTGCTTTTTTGATGATCCATCGGATGTTGGCAATTTGATCTCTGGTTCCTCTGCCTTTTCTAAAACCAGCTTGAACATCTGGAAGTTCATGGTTCACGTATTGCTGAAGTCTGGCTTGGAGAATTTTAAGCATTACTTTACTAGCATTTGAGATGAGTGTAACTGTGCAGTAGTTTGAGCATTCTTTGGCATTGCCTTTCTCTGGGATTGGAATGAAAACTGACCTTTTCCAGTCCTGTGGCCACTGCTGAGTTTTCCAAATTTGCTGACATATTGAGTGCAGCACTTTCACAGCATCATCTTTTAGGACTTGAAATAGCTCAAAAGGAATTTTTCTAGATTCTGCATATATACATTAGAATATGATATTAATCTTTCTCTTTCTGACTTCACTCTGTATAATAGGTTCTAGGTTCATCCACTTCATTAGAACTGACACAAATGCATTCCTTTTTACGACTGAGTAATATTCCATGATGTATATGTACGACAACTCCTTTATCCATTCATCTGTCGACGGACATCTAGGTTGTTTCCATGTTCTAGCTACTGTAAATAGTACCTCAATGACAATGGGATACATGTGTCTTTTTCAATTTTGGTTTCCTCAGAGTATGTCTAGGGGTAGGATTGCTGGGTCATATGGTGGTTTTATTCCTAGTTTTCTAAGGAATCTCCATACCATCTTCCATTGTAGCTGTGTCAATTTACAGTCCCACCAACAGTGCAAGAGTGTTCCTTTTTCTCCACACCCTCTCTAGCATTTATTGTTTGCAGACTTTTTGATGATGGCCATTCTGACTGGTGTGAGATGGTATCTCACTGTGGTTCTGATCTGCTTTTCTCTAATAATGAGCAATGTTGAGCATCTTTTCATGTGTTTGTGAGCCACTGCATGTCTTCTTTGGAGAAGTATCTGTTTAGGTCTTTTTCCCACTTTTTGATTGGGTTGTTTGTTTTCCTAGCATTGAGTTGTATGAGCTGCTTGTATAATTTGGAAGTTAATCCTTCGTCAGTTGTTTCAATGGCATTATTTTCTCCCATTCTGAGGGTTGTCTTTTCACCTTGCTTATAGTTTCCTTTGCTGTGCAAAAGCTTTTAAGTTTAATCAGGTCTCACTTGTTTACTTTTGTTTTTATTTCCGTTACTCTAAGAGGTGGGTCATAGAGGATCTTGCTTTGATTTATGTCATTGAGTGTTCTGCCTGTGTTTTCCTCTAACAATTTTATAGTTTCTGGTCTTACATTTAGGTCTCTGTTCCATTTTGAGTTTATCTTTGGTATGGTGTTAGGAAGTGTTTAATTTCATTCTTTTACATGTAGCTGTCCAGCTTTCCCAGCACCATTTACTGAAGAGGCTGTCTTTGCCGCATTATATATTTTTGCCTCCTTTGTCAAAAATAAGGTACCCATAGGTGTATGGGTTTATTTCTGGGCTTTCTATCTTCTTCCATTGGTCTATGTTTCTGTTTTTGTGCCAATATCATACTGTCTTAATGATTGTAGCTTTCTAGTATAATCTGAAGTCAGGAAGGTTGATTCCTCCAGCTCCATTCCTCTTTCTCAAGACTGCTTTGGCTATTCAGAGTCTATTATGTTTCCATACGAATTGTGAAAGTTTTGTTCTAGTTCTGTGAAAAATGCCATTGGTAATTTGATAGGGATCGCACTGAATCTGTAGACTGCATTTGGTAGTATAATTATTTTCACAATATTGATTCTTCCTACCCAGGAACAAGGAATATCTCTGTTTATATCATCTTTGATTTATTTCATTAGTGTCTTCTAATCTTCTGTGTACAGTTTCTTTGTTACCTTAGGTAAGTTTATTCCTAGACACTGAATTTTTTTGCTGCAATTGTGGATGGGATTGATTTCTTAATTACTCCTTCTGAATTCTCATTGTTAGTATACAGAAATGCAAGTGTTTCTGTGTATTGATTTTCTATCCTGCAACTGTGCTAAATTGACTGATTAGCTCTATTTTCTGATACAATCTTTAGGGGTTTCTATGTGCAGTATCATGTCATCTGCAAACAGTGAGAGCTTTACTTTTTTTCTGATCTGGATTTCTTTTATTTCTCTTTCTTCTCCGATTGCTATAGCTAGGACTTCTAAAACTATGTTGAATAGTGGTGAAAGTGGACACCCTTGTCTTGTTCCTGATCTTAGGAGGAATGCTTTCAGTTTTTTATCACTGAGAACAGTGTTTGCTGTAACCTTGCTTGGAGAATTTTGAGCATTACTTAGTGTGTGAGATGAGTGCAAATGTGCAGTATTTTGAACATTCTTTGGCATTGCCTTTCTTCAGGATTGGAATGAAAACTGACCTTTTCCAGTCCTGTGCCACTGCTGAGTTTTCTAAATTTGCAGCCATACTGAGTGCAGCACTTCTACAGCATCATCTTTTAGGATTTGAAAGAGCTCAACTGGAATTCCATCACCTCCATTATGGACTTTTGTGTGTGTTAAGATGCTGGACACACACAATTTATTAAGTAATAAGGCTTCCTATACTCAAAGTAAAATAACACAAGCTTGAAAATATCTTCAAGGATAGAAAACAACCAAATCCAATGTAGCAGATTTGAAAAATAAACCAAGGAAAACATTTAAAAATAAAGAGTAGGATAAAATTAAAACTTCAATGAATGAGTTTTACAGTAGACACAGCTAAGAGAGAGTTAATGAACCAGAAGATAGAAAGGAAGACATTATGAAGAATGCAGCACAGAGACAATATTTAGTCTCTGGATGGAGAAATCAAAAAGAAAAAATTAATAGATGTCATCTCGTAAAAGTTTAAAGCTCATTAATGTCAAAATAATTTAACCTTAATTGAAATGCAAAGTATAATTAAAGAAAAAAGATTTGCAATGAGAAGGACAAACATAAATCAGCAGAAACAGAAAACAGATTTGCTGTTGCCTAGAGCAGGGAGTTTGGACAGAAAAGGAAGGTAACCACACAAATGAAGGAACAAACTAGAAACATAAAAGTCCTAATAAATGAAAAGGAAATAGGCAAACTACCTAAAAAAGAATTCAGGATAATGATAGTAAAGATGATTAAAAACCTTGAAAACAAAATGGAGAAAATGTAAGAATCAATTAACAAAGACCTAGAAGAATTAAAGAATAAACATACAGAAACAAACAACACAATTACTGAAATAAAAATACTCTAGAAGGAATCAATAGCAGAATATCTGAAGCAGAAGAATGAATCAGTGAGATGGAAGATAAAATGGTGGAAATAACTTCTGGAGAGCAGAACAAAGTAAAAAGAATAGAAAGAACTGAGAACAGTCTCAGAGACCTCTGGGACAATATCAAACACACCAACATTCAAATTACAGAGTTCCCAGAAAAAGAAGAAAAGAAAGGGTATGAGAAATTTTTTGAAGAGATTATAGTTGAAAATTTCCCCAACATGGAAAAGGAAATAGTCAATCAAGTCCAAGAGGCACAAAGAGTCCCATATAGGATAAACCCAAGGAGAAACATGCCAAGTCACATAGTAACCAAACTAACAAAGACTAAACATAAAGAACATTAAAAGCAGCAAGGGAGAAGCAACAAGTAACATACAAGGGAAACCCCATATGCTTAACAGCTGATCTTTCAGCAGAAACTCTGCAGGCCAGAAGGGAATGGCAGGATATATTTAAAGTATTGAAAGGGAAAAATCTACAACCAAGAATACTGTACCCAGTAAGGATCTCATTCAAAACTGATGGAGAAATAAAAAGCTTTTCAGACAAGCGAAAGTTAAGAAAATTCAGTACCACCAAATCAGCTTTACAACAAGTGTTAAACGGACTTATATAGTCAAGAAATACAAGAGAAGAAAAAAGACCTACAAAATCAACCCCAAATAATTAAGAAAATGGCAATAGGAACATATATATCAATAATTACTTTAAATGTAAATGGACTAAATGCTCCAACCAAAAGACACAGGCTGGCTGAATGGATACAAAAACAAGACCCATATACAAGCTGTCTACAAGAAAACTACTTCAGACCTCAAGACATATATAGACTGAAAGCGAGAAGATGGAAAAATATATTCTATGCAAATGGGAAACAAAAGAAAGCTGGAGTAGCAATCCTCATATCAGACAAAATAGACCTTAAAGTAAAGAAGACTACAAGAGATAAGGAAGGACACTACAAAATGATCAAGGGATCAATCCAAGAGGAAGGCCTAACAGTTGTAAATATCTATGCACCCAATGTAGGAGCACCTCAGTATGTAAGACAAACACAGACAGACATAAAAGGAGAAATTGACAGTAACACAATAATAGTAGGAGACTTTAACACCCCACTCACACCAATGGACAAATCATCAAAACAGAAAATTAAAAAGGAAACATAAGTCTTAAATGATACATTAGATGAGATGGATCTTATTGATATCTTTAGGACATTCTATCCAAATGCAGAAGAATACACCTTCTTCTCAAGTGCATGTGGAACATTCTCCAGGATAGACTACATCTTGGGTCATAAATCAAACCTCAGTAAATTCAAGAAAATTGAAATTATATCAACCATCTTCTCCGACCACAAGGCTATGAAACTAGACACAATACTATGACACTAGATATCAATTACATGAAAAAAACTGTAAGAAACACAAACACATGGAGATTAAACAACATATTTCTAAATAACCAATAGGTTACTGAAGAAATCAAAAGGGAAATCAAAAGATTTCTAGAAACAAATGACAATGAAAACACAACAACTCAAAACCTATGGGGTACAGTAAAAGCAGTTCTAAGAGAGAAGTTTATAGCAATATAATCCTCTCTCAAGAAAGAAGAAAAACATCGAACAGACAATCTAACTTTACACCTAAAACAACTGGAAAAAGAAGAACAACCCCAAAATTAGCAAAAAAAAGAAATCATAAAGATCTGAGCGGAAATAAATGAAAAAGAAACGAAAGAAACAATAGTAAAGATTAATAAAACTAAGAGCTGGTTCTTTGAGAAGATAAACAAAATTGACAAGTCTTTAGCCAGACTCATCAAGAAAAAAAGAGAATCAGATCAACAAAATTAGAAATGAAAAAGGAAAGGTTACAACAGACAATGCAGAAATACAAAGGATTATAAGAGACTATTATAAACAACTATATGGCAATAAAATGGATAACCTAGAAAAAATGGCCAGATTCTTAGAAAAGTTCAATCTTCCAAGACTGAACCAAGAAGAAATAGAAATTATGAACAACCCAATTACAAGCACTGAAATTGAAGCTGTGATCAAAAATCTCCCCAAAAACAAAAGCCCAGGACCAGATGGCTTCACAGGAGAATTCTATCAAACATTTAGAGAAGAGCTAATGCCTATCCTTCTAAAACTCTTTCAAAAAATTGCAGAGGAAGGAACACCTCCAAACTCATTCTATGAGGCCACCATCACCCTGAAACCAAAAACAGAGACAACACAAAAAAGAAAACTATAGGCCAATGTTACTGATGAACATAGATGCAAAAATCCTCAACAAAATTTTAGCAAACAGAATTCAGCAACACATCTAAAAGCTCATACACTACGATAAAGTTGGGTTTATTTCAGGAATGCAAGGATTCTTCAATATATGCAAATCAATCAATGTGATACGTCATATTAACAAATTGAAAGATAAAAACCATATGATAATCTCAATAGATGCAGAAAAATCCTTTGACAAAATTCAGCACCCATTTATCATTCAAACTTTTCAAAAACTGGGCACAGAAGGAACCTACCTCAACATAGTAAAGGCCATACATGATAAGCCTATAGCAAACATTATTCTCAATGGTGAAAAACTGAAAGCATTCTAAGATCAGGAAAAAAACAAGGGTGTCCACTTTCATCACTATTACTCAACATAGTTTTAGAAGTCCTAGCTACAGCAATCAGAGAAGTAAAAGGAATCCAAATGGGAAAAGAAGAAATAAAGCTCTCACTGTTTGCAGACGACATGATACTGTACATAGAAACCCCTAAAGATAGTATTAAAAAATTACTATAGCTAATCGGTGAATTTGCTTTTGAACTGTGGTGTTGGAGAAGACTCTTGAGAGTCCCTTGGAATGCAAGGAGATCAAACCAGTCAATCCTAAAAGAAATCAGTCCTGAATATTCATTGGAAGGACTGATGCTGATGCTGAAACTCCCAATACTTTGGCCACCCAGTGTGAAGAACTGACTCCTTGGAAAAGACCCAGATGCTTGGAAAGGTTGAAGGCAGGAGGAGAACGGAATTACAGAGGATGAGATGGTTGAATGGCATCACTGACTTCACAGACATGGGTTTGAGCAACCTCTGGGAGCTGGTGATGGACAGGGGAGCCTGGTGTGCTCCAGTCCATGGGGTTGAAAAGAGTTGGACACGACAGAGCGACTGAACTGAGTTGAACTGAAATCCAACATCCAGAGTCTTCTGGGACATTGTCTCCTTGTGCTTGACTATTTTGTGACTATGTTCTAATTATTATACATAACTAAATATACAACAATTATTTTGAGAGAAGGAATGGGTAGTTATTGCTTAAGAGTTAAGAGTTTCTGGGTGGGCTGATGAAAAAGTTTTGGAAATAGAAGTGACACAACATTGTGGATATATTAATGCCACTAAATTGTACACTTAAAGATGGTTAGAATAGCAAATTTTATGATAAATTTATCATAATAAAATTTTTAATCACTAAAAATTTAAAAATTATTATGAGGATTCTTTCAGGTCTAGGGTGACAGTCCCTTCTTCTATAGAGATATGCTCTTTTGTAAGACATCCACAGATACCACGAGTATATAAATATTTAAAACTCTAATTCCCATTTTGAACTTTCCTGAATCCCAGTAATACAAATCTGCAAGAGAGGTGGACCATTCTGGGATTACAATCTCCCCAGTGACAAGACATTGCCCTTCCCAGTCCCTGAGGATAAGGTGAAGGAATATCATTTTCACTTTTTATTCATCTGAAGGTATGTTGCTTTGGGAGTGAAGCTTAAGGCTCGAGGTGTTCTATTAGACTCCCCCAAGTTGGGACTAGCCAGGCTTTCATTTCTACAGGTCTGACCTTTAAGAGCAGGAAACTAAAACTTAATTTCAGCAAATGCCCTGAGGGAAAATACAGATTCTTAAGCTCCATTTACCTTTTAGGATCTGGCTTTCTCTTAAGAACCCACTCCAGTATTCTTGCCTGGAGGATTCCATGGACTGTAGAGTCCATGGGGCTGCAAAGAGTTGGACATGACTGAGCCACTTTCACTTTCTCTTCAGATGTTGGCTTGGTAATTCGCTGTTTTCTTGTTAGCTCTTTTATGCTTTTAAAGTGTCTTAAATATGTTAATCTGCATAAAATTGTGTCAGCTGAGATATCTTATCATGGGACATCATCGACTCAATGGACATAAGTTTGAGCAAACTCTGGGAGATAGTGAAGGACAGGGAAGCCTGGCACACTGCAGTTCATGGGGTCCCAGAGTTGGACATGACTGAGCGACTGAACAACACTACCTCATCATTGGCTTCCCTGGTGGTTCAGTGGTAAAGAATCTACCTGCCAGTGCAGGAGACACAAGAGATGTGGGTTTGATCCCTGGGTCAGGAAGATCCCCTAGAGGAGGAAATGGCAACCCGCTCCAGGCTTCTTGCCTAGAAAACTCCTTAGATAGGAGCCTGGTGGGCTATATAGTACAGGAGGTCACAAAGAGTCTGACCACATCCTGAGCATACATCTCACCATTATTGGAAATGGAAGAGAGAATCGTATTTTCTTCTAGATTTTTGTCTAGTCTGGATAGAAGATTGAATGTTTTAACACACCTGACAAACATGGTACACATTGAGGTTTGTTTGTTGTTAGTAGTAGTTAGCAAGTAAGATTTTCCATTTATCAAATCTATCACCCTAAACAAGTGATGGGAGAAGGAAATGGCAACCCACTCCAGTATTCTTGCCTGGAGAATCCCATGGACAGGGGAGCCTGGCAGGCTACAGTCCATGGGGTCTCAAAAGAGTTGGACGTGACTTAGCAACTACACAGATATACAAAACAAACTAATGGTTAGGTTATCAAAGGAGAGACAGAAGTGTGATAGGACAAATTATGTGTATGGGATTAAGAGATTAAAAACTCCTATTTATAAAATAGCAACAAGTTTATATTGTATCAGATAAAGACTTATGGCCATTATTATATAAATAACATTTGATGGATATAATTTGTAAAATACTGAATCACTGCTGTGCACCTGAAACGTATAATATTGTAAATCTACTGCAATTAAAAATTTAAAAATTTAAAATTAAACAGGTGAATTTTTCAGAGAATTGTTAAGATTGTATTTTCTGGATGGTACAAACCACCAGACATTTAATAAAGGGAGTTTCTATGAAAAAATAAATAAATAAATAAACAAGTGATGATGCCTTTCCATTACACTGCTGTCTCACTGAGCTTAACTTTAAGTTACTTTCACATTTTTCAGGCATAATTTTTGACCCACTCAACAACCTAACAAGTGTCATAGACAACAACTTCTGATACAAACTGATGAAAGGCCAAACACACGGTGCCACCAGAGAATCATATTTAAGAGCAGAGCAGGGTGGCTCTATGAGCTATGGTTTTCCTTATATGTCCCTGTTATGAACAGCATTGAGACAGACATATCTAGACAAATTTTTGCTTCTGTTTTAACCATTTGATCGCTCAACTGCAAGACAAGAAATAATGGATATATTCAATTTTATCTAATTAGTATTCCTTGACTTAGTAATTCTGAAAACTGAATCACTTTGCAACCTAAATATAGAAGAGTTATTATTATGGTCTGGTTCCTAAGCAACCATTTCATTAAGAAAAGCTCCACTTGGGAAAAACATCTGTTTGTCAGTAAGGTTTCTGCTGTTATCATATAATTTCACAGTGAAAAAGCCATGGTCACCCTGTGCCTTAGTAATCCCTAGTTGTGAAAAGGTCAACAGAGGGTACTATAACAGAGAGCCATCTGTTTCAATGTGGGATAGTCCCTGAAACTTGTTACCAGCTTTCCTAAACAGCCACATAATTTAAAGGCCATTATCTCCTGGTTATAAAAGCAATAAATGTTCATGCTAGAGAACACGAAACCTGTAAGAAAAAAGACACAAAGAAAATAAAAGTCATTTGAGTTTTTGATGCCTTCATACTAGATCTCACTTGAAAAATGTATTCCGCTGCTATAAAAAAAAAAATCGAAAACCACTGACCTAAAATAAATCCATATGTTTTTGCCTTTGTCGTCTGCAATGAGAGTATTTTTTGTAATGGTTAGGGGCTGTGTGTTGGACAACTCAACTGAGAGATTTCTACAGACAGTCAAACATTCAGTGACAATCTCTGACGGGGTGAGAAGGTGATGAAAGGTATGTGTCACATGACATATCACATGTGACACGGATTATAAAACTTCCTTGTCAGGTCACGTAGATGGCCCAGGACAGTGATTCTTCAAATCTTTTGTTGTTGTTTTTAAAGCAGCAGAATCTTGTTTTCCCATAGCTTTTAGAGGAGGCTCAATGAAAGACAGAAACAGAAAAGAGCCTATCCAGCCCACCCCTTCTTCACTGATCTTTGGGGTCCTTCCGGTCTGCAGGTTCCTGCCCTGGTACAGCACTGCTACTTCACTGTGCCCTCGGTCTGGATCACTGGCCCCTCCTTTCTTCACTACGCACCAGATCTCAGCTTAAGGGTCACTTCCTCCTACCCCTTTCTGCCAGGTAAAATGTCCCTAACACAGGCTCTCATATTACTGCGTACCTTTCTCCCCAGCATCTGTCAAAGCCACATTTCACATTTGTGTGACTTTTTTTAACTTTTAAAGAATTTTTTTTTATGAGAACCATTTTTAAAGTCTTTTATTGAATTTGTTACAATACTGCTTCTGTTTTATGTTTTGTCTTTTAGGCCCCGAGGCATGTGGGATCTTAGCTCCCCAACCAAGGATCGAACTCACACCCCCTGCACTGAAAGGTGAAGTCTCAACCACTGGACTGTGAGGAAGTTCCATTTGCGTGGCGTTTTGATTAGCATTTGTCCCCTCCATCTCCTCCCTGCCGCTGACTATATATTCCATGGAGGCAGGGCACGATTATTTTTCCTCAGCAGTATACTGAGCACAGCACCCTTACACAGAGTAGGTGGTCAGTGAGTATTTGTTGAGTGAATGACCATGTAAAACTATTAAGGAAAAAACCAACAGCCAAAGATATTTTACAGTCTTTCTGACACTGTCTAAAGTCAGGTTACCAATAATGGAAAACAGATGTTGAACATAAAATACAAAAGTGCTTCAGAGGGGCTTCCCTGATGGCTCAGTGGTAAAGAATCTGCTTGCAACCAAGCTTGTGCACCACAACTACTGAGCCTGTGCTCCAGAGCCCAGGAGTCACAACTACTGAGCCCACATGCAGCAACTGCTGAAGCCTGAGCGTCCCAGAACCCGTGCCCTGCAACAAGAGAGTAGTCCCTCCTTGCCACAGCTAGAGAAAAGTCCTCACAGCAACAAAGACTCAGCACAGGCAAAATTAAATTTAAGAAAAAGAAAAGAAAAAAAGTGCCTCAGAAATTGCCTTCTCCTAAGAAGGAAAACTTTAGCAATCGTGCCTTGGCAGGTGGACGGAAGGATGACCTAACTAGGTCTTTGGTAGTGCAGAGTCTGTGATCCACATTCCCTGAGGTTCAGTTCATTCCCTATCTTCCAGCCTTGTAGGGGACAGTAGAGATGCCACCAGGTCAGGGAAAAAAAATCAAGTGTAAAAGTCTAATGCAAAAATCTAAAAGTAAGTTGCTCAAAACTACACTGTTTAAGTGCATTTTTACACCAGTGCCCAAGATCTTGACATGATCACAAAGGGGGAAACTGATGTTTCAATCAGTTAAAAATGTTAAACCTAGCAACACAAGTAACTATGTCAAGGAATAAAAAATATAATTGGGCTTATTAAGTATGTGAATAACTTCAAGAATCATCTTAATCACAAGGGGTGTGATTAGGAATTTTAATTTGTATTTGAAATGAAGGGTAAGATAAAGACTTTAGTTTGGGAGGGAAGAACAAGAGAGGGTGACTCTCCAGCTGTTGCCTCCAAGAAGTTTCAGTAAAATATGGGACAGACATATAAAATGGACTTGTGGACACAGGACGGGAAGGGAAGGAGAGGGTGGGATGAATTCAGAGTAGCACTGACATATATATACTACCGTGTGTAAAACAAGGGCTTCCCTGATAGTTCAGTTGGTAAAGAATCCACCTGCAATGCAGAAGACCCCAGTTCAATTCCCGGGTTGGGAAGATCCGTTGGAGAAGGGATAGTCTACCCACTCCAGTATTCTTGGGCTTCCCTTGTGGCTCTGCTGGTAAAGAATCCACCCACAATATGGGAGACCTGGGTTCGATCCCTGGGTTGGGAAGATATTCTGGAGAAGGGAAAGGCCACTCACTCTAGTATTCTGGCCTGGAAAATTCCATGGACTGTATATATAGCCCATGGGTTGCAAAGAGTAGGATACAACTGAGTGACTTTCACTTTATGTGTAAAACAGGCAGCTAGTAGGAAATTACAGTATAGTGCAGGGTGCTCTGTGATGACCTAGAAGGGTGGGATGGGGGGATGGGAGGCAGGGTCAAGAGAGAGTGGATATATGTATACTTACAGCTGATTCACACTGCTGTACAGCAGAAACTCATACAACACTGTAAAGCAATTATACTCCAATTTAAAAATTTTAATGTAAAAAAAGATTAATTCCTTAGAGATTAAAGGAATACTTTACTTACACATAAGTCTTAAGAGTAACTTGCTATTTTAGTTGTGAGCTCTCCTGCTCTTTTATCCTTCTTAACTTGTCTTCAAATATCAACTTCACTAAAGAAAGGACGGCTCCAGGGCAAAATTTAAATAGCTATTCTTCAGGGAAGGTATTTACAACCTTAATAGCTTGTAGACACTGAAGCAACTGAGTTTTTATCCCTAGGTGTCTCGTAAGTGTCTTATAGGTAATAAATTCTGCCTCTGTGACAGCTAGTTTACAAGAATAGGAAGTAAAGGATTTGAAATAAGCCCTGGAAATGAAGAAATTAAGATGTATGTATTGCTTAGCAGAAAATGTCAAGATCCACTGGTTCCATGGCTTAATTCTACTGTGTGTAAGAGCAGAGGCCATGGTGATTGGAGATGGTGAGAAAAAGGAATGGAGAGAGAGGAAGGAAGGACAGGGAGGTCTATGGCCTTGACTTTGGAGTTGATGCTAGACTTCATCACTCACTGGTTAGCCTTTTACTGGCAACAACCTTTGAGCTTTGGTTTCTTTGTATGAAAAATGAGTAGATAAAGATATTGACTCTTATAGAGATTTTATGAGGAGTAAATCAATTAATGCAAGTTACATTTGGTATGTGGTTGGTGCTTAATAAATCATAAGTATATACTGGGTTGGCCCAAAAGTACGTTTGAGGTTTTTCCAACATCTTAACCCGAACAAACTTTTTGGCCAATCCAATACAAACAAGGAGATAAAATAACAACCATCAACAAGCATGATGCTTTCAAACCCAAGCAGCCCATCAAAAAGATATTACTGGTGGCCTGGCAACAGCAAAAAGCCTTTAAAGCCCTCCTAGAGCCCAAGCCTTGTCTTGGCATTCTGACAGCTTATGGATTCCAGCCTAGTCCCACTTCTTCCCATCCTGCCCACTTTGCTCCACTAACAATCTGAACTGCTTACAGTACTGCCTGCCTTTATACTTGCCCTGCTCTTGACCACCTTCCTACCTTTGCTTTTCTTTCAGCCTCAGTCCCCTCGCTCTACCTCCACATTCTAAATCCTGCTCATCCCTATTAACAGTCCTAAGAACTCCATGAAAAACTGTTTTGGATTTTTCTAAGTTTATTTTTTAAAGTATATATAATGCTATTAAACTGAGAACAAAAAATAAAAATATGTAACTCAGTGATCTTTAGAATATTACAAGGTTGTACAATGATCACCACTATCGAAGCCCAAAACATTTCATCATCTCCCCAAAGAAACCTCATATCCATTATCAGTCACTCCCTGTTCCCCTCTCTTCCCATTCTCTGGCACCATGAAACTGCCTTCTATCTCTATGGATTTGCCTACTCTGGACATTTCATACAAAATGTGGCCTTTTGTGTGTGGCTCCTTTCATTTATCATGTTTTGAAGGTTCACTCACTTTGTAATATGAATCAGTACTTCCACTATTTAGATATACCATCTTTACTTTATCCATTCATCAGGTGACAGAAGCTTAGGTTGTTTCTGCTGTGAATTAAAAATACTGCCTGCCCTAACAGTAAATAAAAGATGTTACAGCCGTTAAGCCATCACATTACAGTCTTTCTGATGGTGAGCTCTAGGGGAACTCAGGATGAAGTAGGATACCCATCATCTAGCAGTCAGCCACCCCGACTGCAGCCACTCTGACAATGCCCCCTGAGGAGACTCAGGATGAGAAGGCACAGGATGCAGGCCCCAGACAGCTGAGGTGCATAACAAAGGAATCACTTCAGTGAGCCCAGATTCTTACATCTTCCCATACACAGAAAAGCACTAAATTCCTTAACTTGACTATCTGGTTTCTTTAATTAACAGTAATCTTTTGATGTTCTGACTACCCAGTCTTTGTGGCAAAAACTCCTATATATCCTGGTTCCTCCCTTACCTCTTCAGAGTTATCTAAGATGTTGTGTCACAGGCTTGATGTCCTGGGGAAAGTCTGCCAAATAAAACATAATTCTTAACTTGTAGGTTGTGCATTTTTTTCAGTCGACACTACTTTTTTGGCTATTACAAATAATGCTGCTATGAGTATTCATACGTAAGCTTTTGTGTGGACATATGTTTTCATTTCTCTTGGGTGTATATCTAGGAGTGGAATTGGTGGATCATATGTTTAACCTTTTGAGAACTGCCAGACTGTTCTTCAGAGGAGCTGCACCATGTTATGTTTTTACCAGCAGTGTATGGGCATTGCTTTCATAAGTTGTATTAATCTAAAGTAAGTAATTTTAAAATGCAATTTATTGGCATCAGAAATGTGACAAAAAGTCCTATACAGAAAGCTACCTGTTTTTCTAATCCACAATCTTAGTAAATTATATATATATCCCAGGGTTGTTCTGAAGGCTTTCTCCTGACACTCCTAAAATGAGGCTGGTGTTTCCAGTGCTGAAACAGTAATGACCAACAGTGGGAAGAAGGACTGGCAGTGTGAGGTAACGGAAGATGAGTTTCAAAGATACATATAGAGATTACTTAAAAAATAACACAGTAATGGGCTTCCCCGGTGGCCCAGCAGTTGAGAATCCGCCTGCCGATGTAGGGGACATAGTTTCAATCCCTGCTCTTAGAAGATCCCACATTCTACAGAGCAACTAAGCCCAGGCCCTGCAACTACTGAGCCCAGGCCCTGCAACTACTGAAGCCCCCATGGCCTAGAATCCAAGGGAAGCCACAGCAAGGAGAAGCCCACGGCTGGCTACTAGATAGTAGCCCCTGCTCGCCACTACTAGAGAAAGTCCCTGTGCAGCAATGAAGGCCCTCAGCCCAGCCAAAAACAAATAAATAAATCTTTAAAAAAAAAAAATACAGTACTCACAGCCAAATGACTAAAACCACAAACACACACACAAAATCAAGCAAACATGAGATCAGCATATTATTAAGCTATAGGAAGATTTCATTTGTAGTGAAATCATGTCTCATACACAAGCCTTGTTCTCCCATACCTTCAACCATCTGAGAACTCAGCCCTTGTGCCTTAGAAACAGGAACCATTATTTTAGGATTAATTCTTTTTCCCTGTGGCAAGAGCAGTCTTAAAAAATAGAGAGACTTAAGATTCAAATCAAGGTATTAACATTCGGTATCTGTGTCACTTTGGGCCAGCTGCTTAAACCTCTTTGAGCCTCAGTTCCCTCATCTGTAAAAAAGGGATAAAAATTTCTAACTCATAGAGTTACTATGACAGACACATAATAATAAGTGGTGACTTCTATAATGATTATTTCCATCTCTCTTATATGGCAGTTATCCTGGGAAATCTTACAAGGTGAAAATAACTGAACTTGCAGTAGTCAATTATCTTTTACTTGTAGGTAAAAGTACTAAATTGCTAAATGAGTGCATGCATGCTAAGTCACTTCAGTCATGTTCGACTCTTTGTGACCCCGTGGATGGTAACCTGCCAGGCTCCTCTGGCCACGGGATGCTCCAGGCAAGAACACTAGAGTAGGCTGCCATGCCCTCCTCCAGGGGATCTCCCTGACCTAGGGATGGAACCTGAGTATCTTATGTCTCCTACACTGGTAGGTGGGTTCTTTACCACTAGTGCCACCTGAGAAGCCCAAATTGCTAAATATTATGATGTAAACATGAGGGAATCAATCTTCAGTTGATAGAGGAAATCACTGGACAGTATTCCAAAAATGAGCTCATGTAAAATGAAAGCATTTGGGGCTATAAAATACAATCACTGACTTGGAGAAGACATATTTCATCTGCCCTGCAGTAAAATCAGGTACAGTGGACTGGGAATCCCTGAGACATGGGTCTGGTGTTCCATTACTCTCCCAACTTTTATGACTGTAGGCAAGTCAATTCTTCACTTGTAAAAAAAATTTAATATCTGTTTTTATTGTATTTCAAGACTGTTGAAAGAATCAAAGCTTTCTAGATGCTTCAATAAAGCATGCTTTATTTTACCTAGATGCTTATTTTTTATAAGCATTATTCAGTTTTAATAAATATTGATAATCATAATCATATCTGTTTTCCATCTTTAAAAGCACAACAATAGGAGAAAATTCTACTATTATTTGGAAAGTTCTAAAGTAACTAAGTGTATTGGGGAAGCAGGGACAAGATTTGAAGGTCAAGAACAAGGTTCAAATTATTACTTGCCATGTAATCTTCGAAAGGGGACTTAACCTGTTTAAGTCTCAGGATCTTTAGCTATAAAAATAGGATATCTCTCATCACATCCAAAAATTAACTCAAAATGGATCAGAGACTTAAACATTAAGAGCTAAAACAATAAAACCACTGGAAGAAAACACAGAAGTAAATCTCAATTATCCTGGATTAAGCAATGATTTCTTAGAAATGACACCAAAAGTGCAAGTAATAAGACAGGAAACTGATAAGTCGGACTTCATCAACAGTAAGTTTAGTGCTTCAAATGACACTAGGTATTTTTCCAAAGAAGATTAGAAATACACAATAAGCTCATGAAAAGATGCTCAGCATCGTTAGTTATTAGAGAGATGCAAATCAAAATCACAATGAGATACCAACTTCACACTCTAATACAGCTGTATAAAAGGATAGACAATAACAAGTATTGGTCAGGATGCAGAGAAACTGGAGCCCTCATACAGTGCCCCTAGGAAAGTAAATTGGTGTGGCCATTCTGGAAAACAATTTGACAGCTCCTCAAAGGGTTAAACATAGAATTACTATAGGACCCAGTAATTCTGGTCCAACGTGTATACCCAGAAGCAATGAAAACGTGTGTCCACACAAAAACCTGTATATGAATATTCATTAGAGTGTTACCCATAATAGCTTAAAAGTGAAAACAGTGCAAATGACCATCAACTGAGGAATAAATAAACAAAATGTGGTTAATCAGTAGTACAATGTAATATTATCCAGCCATTAAAAAAGAATGAGGCCCTGATACATGCTACAACAGGGATGACTCTCACAAATGTTATGCTAATTGAAAAGAACCAGACACAAAAGTGCACACATTGTATGATTCTATACTATGAAACATCCAGAATAGGCAAACCCATGGAGCACAAAGGAGATTAGTGGTTCCTACGGAAGAGGGGGAGTGAAGAATGGGAACTGACTGATAATGGATATAGAGTTTCTTTTTGAAATGATGAAAAGTTCTGAAATTAGTGGTGATGACTGTACAAATCCTAGAAACCACTGAATTGCACTCAACATTCAGAAAACTAAGATCATGTCATCTGGTCCCATCACTTCATGGTAGATAGATGGGGAAACAGTGGCGGACTTTATTTTTCTGGGCTCCAAAATCACTGCAGATGGTGACTGCAGCCATGAAATTAAAAGACACTTACTCCTTGGGAGGAAAGTTATGACCAACCTAGACAGCATATTAAAAAGCAGAGACATTACTTTGCCAACAAAGGTCTGTCTAGTCAAGGCTATGGTTTTTCCAGTAGTCATGTATGGATGTGAGAGTTGGACTATAATGAAATCTGAATGCCGAAGAACTGATGCTTTTGAACTGCGGTGTTGGAGAAGACTCTTGAGAGTCCCTTGGACTGCAAGGAGATCCAACCAGTCCATCCTAAGGGAGATCAGTCCTGGGTGTTCATTGGAAGGACTGATGTTGAAGCTGAAACTGCAATACTTTGGCCACCTGATGCGAAGAGCTGACACATATGAAAAGACCCTGATGCTGGGAAAGATTGAGGGCAGGAGGAGAAGGGGATGACAGAGGATGAGATGGCTGGATGGCATCACCGACTCAATGGACATGGGTTTGGGTGGATTCAGAGTTGGTGATGGACAGGGAGGCCTGGCGTGCTGCGATTCATGGGGTCGCAAGGAGTCGGACACGACTGAGCGACTGAACTGAACTGAATTGCACACTGTAAGACAGGTGAATTTCAGGTATGTAAATTAAATCTCATAAAGTTTAAAAAATGGGGATAAAGCCTATCCCAGAAGTTCAAGAATTCACTGAGCTAGCATATATGAGAGACGTTCACTAAATGCCCATTTGTTAATTAGGTCATACAGAACACAAAAGGAATCTTCCCATTTCAAAGAAATAAGTGGAGATGACAAACTTCCCAGGACCACACTCCACATTTCAATGCCCGACTCAATTAGGTGGTCCTTCAAGGGGTAGAATTATTTTCAGTTAATGGTTGCCCAACTTACTTTATTTGAAGTAGAAATCTGAGAATGAGATAGTGAGTTCAGTCTCTGACAAGTTAAAACATGTAATCCTGCTCAGTTTGAAACTCTGTAAAAACAATTTCACTTTGTATCTACTTTCCTGCCTTCCAGGCTTTTTGCCTTTCCCTCCTCTTGGCTCTTCTGCCAGAAATGAAAACTCTTCTGTGAAAGGAAAAGGGTGGAAGAGTCAGTGCAATTTGTTCAGGCATGTTATGTTGAGATGACTAGATTCTCTTCACGACACGCACTGGCATACTTTCACCTCTCATGCTTGGCTCAGAGCCTACAGTTTCTTTCTTTTTTTCAATGAGCCAAGAAGTTTCGCCCAAAGATTCTTTTGACATGGATGGGGATCACTTGGAGCTGTGAAATGCATCTATCGCTGGTGTTGCTTTCAAAATGTTCTTTAAATAATTAAAAGTGACCACGAGGACCCATGGGTAGATCCATACTAAGATAACTGGGACATAATATCTTATTTGAAGAATATCACGTGTTTATCACATTCATTACTGAACATCTATTTCAAGACTGAAATGTGAAAAATGCTCAAAACATCAAATATACATTATGGGACTCTTAAGGACATATTTCATCTCCTATTTTTGAAAAGAGGAAGACTTTTACTTTTTATCTTATACACTTTCCTGCCATTTAAATGTTTTTTAAAACAATAAGAATGTATTAACTTGTACTATAATGATGATAAAACAATGAGAAAAAGAATATACAAGGAAGTCTGAAAAGGAGAGACACTTAAAGGACACAGTCTAAGATTAAGTGTTCTATTTATAAACTCTGGATTGTAACTAGAACTCAGCAACTTGTATAGAATTCTCTGCCTGAAGAAGCTGCTATTGAGTGTCTGGGAGCAGCTGCTATGAGAATTAAATCAACCATCACTTTCTCAGTAGAAATAAAAAGAGATGTGGTCTTTCAAAAAATTAAGTTTTAACTCATATGGAACTCAGTTCTCAGGCTGTTGTGATGTACAGATAATATGTACATCAGAAATTTCTGGGACCCCTGGTGGTTCAGTGGTTACACACCCACCTTCTAATGCAGCCCCCTTGCACTACAGGATAACTACAGGTGGGCTGGTCTTGTCTGCCTGCCTGACTGGAGTCCAGAATGGCTTGGCTCTGGAGTGGTAGGCCTAGGCAAGTGACACTGACATGCAGGTGGGAAAATTCAGCTCTTTCCTTTCTTAATGGGAAATTCACCTAAGGCCTTGGCCTTGAAGTGCATGGTACAAACACCAAAAACATCAATTAATTCAAACCTGTCTGCTGTGGGGAACTGAGAACAGAAATTAGACCTCTACCTCCCACATTCCTTCATCTCCAAATTAGCTACTAACTGATTAGCACACCAATTAAAAGTACTATAAACAAACACAAAACCAGCAGTTGTGATTTTTATAGCAGACCCTAGAGGCTAATGAGCTCAGTGGGTTAAACAACTAAGAGGCTGGTTCCCAACAGCAGTGCTGCTGCATGAGAATGACACACCGTCGCTTCCCAGAAACCCTGTCCAAAAAAAAAAAAAATCAATGAGAAACACCTACTTGACAGTATTACAGTTTCCTGGAAAAAGTACAGGATGACTTGTTTCTGAGACTTACTAATTATCAGCATTTCAGGTCCTTGCCTCATTGATTTATTGACTTCCGTAAGTGACATTCACTGTCATGTGGGATCCTGAGCCCCATCAAGTCCTCAGGCTTATCTATATTCCTGGCCTCTGTGATCTCTCAGCTGCCAATAATTACTTTCTCTCTCAACACACTCCACTCTTCTGCTCTCTCCTAGCTGTCCTTTTTCCTTGATGAGTGGTTATTTTTGTCTCCTCTGAAGAATGGCCTCTTGAGTTTATTCTTGCTCTTGTGCATTTCGGCCATCACCATGCGAATGTACCTGGGGAGGCCCTGGACCAGCAAGGATCAGGAACAAATACAGCAGAGATATACAGGGAGCAGCAGGACTGCCTTGCCCAGCCCAGCCCAGGTCAGCCGAACCCTACTGGTCTATAGATGTGCGAGTGATCACAGATGAGTGACAACAAATAAATAATACTGAATGCTGAGGTAATCCGTTACATATCAGAAACTACCTGATAGAATCCACCTACTCAAGTTTTAGCTCTGAGAAGTTACACATATCACCATGTTATTACCTAGCAATCTAACAAAAGAAATAGTAGTGACATGCACTGCTATATTAAAATGGATAACCAACAAGGCCCTACTGTGCAGCACAGGGAACTCTGCTCAATGTATGTGGCAGTCTGGATGGGAGGGGAGTTGGGGGGGAATGGGTACATGTTTATGTATGGCTGAGTCCCTCTGCTGTCCATCTGAAACTATCACAACATTGTTAATCAGCTGTTAATAAGCTATACTTCAGTATAAAATAAAAGTTTAAATCTAAAGAAAATAGTAGTGATATGACAATGATGATGATGACATTAAAATCATAATAGCTAACACATATTGAACACTTAATATGCACTAAGCACTTTCAAAGTATTAACTCATTTAATGTTAGCCCCCTTCATAAATAAACTTTTACTGGTAGAAGAGTTTTATTTTTTTTTTATTGTTTTTGCCATACAATGTCATGATATCACCATGGGTTTACATATGCTTCCCCTCCAGAACCCCCCTCCCTGGTAGAAGAGTTTTAGATTTACAGATTTATTGAGAAGATGCACACACAGTTCCTATATACTGCATACCCAGTTGCCCCCATTATTAACTTTTACTTGAGCATGGTACAAAATCATAATTAATGAACTAGTACTTACATTTTGTTATCAACTAAAGTCCATAATTTACTCATATTCTTTAAGTTTTTTCCTAATGTCATTTTTTTGTTCCAGGATCCTATCCACCACATTATATTTAATCTCCTTAAGCTCTGACAGTTTTATCCCTCTCCCCCTTATTAAACTTTATTATTTTTTTGGCAACAACTTTGAGCCACAATTCACATACTGTAAAATTCACCAGTTTAAAATATACAATTCAATAGTTTCTACCATACTGACAGTTGTGCAACTATTACCACAGTCAATTTTAGAATTGTGTGACTTTTCACCTCGCCGAAGAAATCCTGTACCCTTTGACCATCACCTCCCAAACCTCTCCCCTTTCTCCCCAGCCCTAGACAACTACTAATCTACTTTCTGGCTCTATAAATCTACCCATACTGGACATTTCATATAAAGGAACTATACAAAATGTGGTTTTCTGGGACTGGTTTCTTTCATCTATGTTTTCAAGGTTTACCCACATGTTTCAGTACTTCATTTTCACTGGGTGAATAATATTCCACTGTATATACATACAACATTCTGTCTATCTGTTCATCAAATGGTAGACATCTGGGTCGTTTCTACCTTTTGACTACTATGAACATTAACGAACAAGTTTTTGCATGAGCATATGCTTTCATTTTTCTCAGGTGAACACTTAAAATTGCTGGGTCAAGTGACAACTCTGCATTTATTTTTTTCAAAGAACTGCCAGACTATGTTCTAAAGTAGCTGCAGCCACTCATCTAATGCAGGGGGCCTGGGTTCAGTCCCTAGTCAGGGAACTAGGTCCCACATAGCAAAACTAAGACCTGGCATAGTCGAATAAACAAATAAAGCAAGCAACTGTACCATTTTACATTCCTACTTAGCTCCCTTTTTTAAAGGTAAGAAATCGAAGCCCAGAGGGATTAAGTAATTTGCCAAAGTTCATATAGCTGAAAAGCGGGTTGGTGGGGGGGAGGTTGGTGCATCCTGGTGATTCTATCTCCAGACCCCAGCTCCTAAGGACTATACCACTACGGAGCCCAGAGACTGTGAGTTAATTCTGCCTTCTCACCAGGTCTGCCTCTCACCCTTCTGGGGAAAGGTGCTTAATTCTCCACACCCCTTTTCATAAAGCCCCTCTCTAGATTTAAAATGCACAAATTAAAAGGAGACGGAATCACAACAAAGAATCATAAATAAGAAGTAAAATGACTACAAAAAATGTTTTGATAATGAAATATATTCTGAGATTCTTTTAGTTTAAGAAGAGAGCAAAGGTGCACAATGACAGTAGCCATGTACCTAAAAGGTCAAAGTAATGAGAGCTCATATGTGAGGCATTCTTTATCTCCTTTTTGAGGAAATAGGATTTAATATACAGAATGATAAGTAAACATAAATAAAGGCTTCCCCATCATTATGAGATACTGAACTCTTCAGGGTCCCTTTAGGAATCCTCCAGAAATATTACTATCATGACTGAAATTAAGTCCTAGCTAGGAGGCAGGGAAATGGACAAAATGACCAGCAGGTTATGATTCTATGACTTTAAAGATTTTGTGAAAACATATGATACAATTTTTGGTCCACACACTTAAAGTCCTTTAACCAGGACTAACTTACCTTGAATAGCAGACAGGTATACAAAAGTGTCTTCATGCTCCAAGTTCTCCAAGAATATCTGAAACCACAAAATATAGCAGTGACATGATTCACAAACAGCAAGTGAGATTTAAGAGACCTTCAGAGCAGACTCAAAAGAACAAATGCTTGTATTCCTCTTTACCATAGCTAGATACTGGTCTGACTGTGAATCTTGTGGGGGAAACAGTATATATGTTCAAAGTTCCATTTTTATAATGGTTAAAAAAGGGTAGCGATCAGGGGGAGACACTTCTTGAAGTTGTCTAATATACATTAAAAGTAGGCAAGGAAACCAAAATCTGAAAGAACAATTCTCAACATTTTTTCTACTACAGCCCACAGTAGATACCCCGTTTTTAGATAAGACATGACAGACTAGAGGCCCTGACACACAAGAGGCCAGGTTTGGGGCTACGTTCAATGAATGGCATATCTGCTGTAATTCGATCCTTTTCTCTTGCACTCAAGAAAGCACATGGAAATGCACGGTTAAGACAGAGATATTATTACTGGGATAACCTTGAATCTGTTCTAACTTATTTAAAAAAATCTTTTGCAAACTCCAGCTCTTCAAGTGACATAAGTAACAGCCTGTAAAAACTCTGGCCTTCTGCTCATGTTTAACTGAGTCTTGCTTCTGCAGAACAATTACAATTTCCCCAAGGGTGGCTTGTTACACAGTCAAGGCTCCGTGACAGTGGCCTCACTGTGTGTGTGTGTGTCTGAATGTGTTCTACTCACCTTGAGAAGCTTCTCCTGCATCTCAAGGACTTTTGCTTCTCTCTGCTCTATCCAGCAAGAAAGAGTTCGCAGGGCAGCAGCCCGTGTTGGAATTTGAGGATCATAAGCTGACAGAAGAACTTCCTGGAGCTCTTCTGTGGTTACACTTTCTGATTTTTGGTTTGCAGTGGTGCTGGGCTCGCGGACTTCCTGAGAAGCAACATGGCTTTGCTGTGGTTCAAGGTGGCCATAAGACACATCACTGAATCTTTCGTAACTGGTTTGTTGCTGCTCCTCCCTTTTACCTTCTGGATCCTTTTTGTTTAGGGTACTCTGGGCAGCCACACTGACAGCCTCAGTGGAAAAGGCTCCATGAGTAGAGATGGTAATGCGGAGATCAGCAGCAAGTTCCTGGATGACAGGGTCAGGGTATGTGCTGGAGACCTTCTCCAACGGGGGCAGCAATTGCTTCAGGACAGCAAAATCACTTGACTTCAACTACAAAATGAAATTTAAAAAATGCAAACCCAAATTAACATAGGAGATGCTAATATGACCTGAGTACAAGGCAACAGACACTAAGAAAAAGGGGCTGGAAGCAAACCTTGTTCTGGTGTAATTCGCATAGAGCTTGAATCTGGCACTCTAACACTATGGTCTTATAATTAACATTTGTTGAATACTCACCATGTACAGGTACTTTTCTAAGTTAAAAAGTACATCAGAACCAATTATTACTCTTTTTTCCCCCTCCCCACTCCCTCGCATATTATTACTCTTAATATTTATAATTTGATGGGCAAACATGGCTGTTATTATTTTAATTTACATTTATCAGACTAACAACACTGTTAAGCATCCTTCCATGTTTATTAACTGTCTACACATTTCTTCTTCTGGGAACAGCCTGTTTTCATCCTTTGTACCCCACTTACCTCTTAGACCTGCTTGTCTCTACAGTTTCTTTTTTTTTAATTAATTTATTTTTTAATTGAAGGATAATTTCTGTCAGAATTTTGTTGTTTTCTGTCAAACATCTACAGCTACTCTTACCATGACATATTTTAATACCCAGTCACATGGTGAAATTCTTTTATATTTTGATTTATATTGTATTATTATATTTTTTACCAGGATGTACCTTTTGCCATAAAACGATGAGTTCACATTTGCAAAGTACTTAGTGCCTGACACACAGTAAGTACTATGTGAATGTTTTACATATAAATACAACAAACAAAACACACACACACACACACACACACATTCACAGCCCTATAAAATAGTTACTGTTATTATCTATACGTCAAACAGGGGAGAGGCTTCCTGAGTGGCCCGGGGTTAAGATTCCGCACTTTCAATGCAGGGGACGCAGGTTCCATCCCTGGTCAGGAAACTAAGAGTCCACATGCAGGGTGGTGCAGCCAACAATTTTTTTTAAATTAAATTAAAAAATAAAAATAAATAAATACACAAGCAGGGGGAAACTGAGGCACAGAACAGTTAGGTAACATGTGTAAAGTCACACAGCTGAAAGATGGTGAGATGTGAACCTGTAAGTCTGGCTCCAGAGTCCACACTCTTAACTAAACCCTACCAAATGAGTAAAGCCATTCTTAACTACAAGATCTAAAGTGGCTGGTCAGCATACAAGGGTACTTCAGGCCTGGAAGGGACTGTGATGGTAACTGGCAGAAGGGAAGTTCCCCTAGAAAATGAGAGTGAAAACTACTTAAGATGTCATTCTCTCTAGAAGCTCTGTTCTAATAAAGCCTTCCTAGGAAAGGTGCATGGGCAGTCAGTGGAGAAAAATCAGTGATCCTTCTCTGTCTGAAAAGACCGGAAAAACTGTCAGATGAAGCTTCATAAAGCCCTGATCATTTGAAAACCTTACACATCTTAAATCCTTTTTAGAACAAGGCAGGGTATTTATTATTCACTCATTCACACACTTCTTTATCCAACCAACCAATCAATTAACCAACTGTTTTCAAAGGACCTACATAATATTCTCATATTACACTTCAGCCTCACAGAATTGTTATTGTTCATTTTCTCTACCACTTTCCTCCCAAGTAAATGAAAACTTGAGATATATGTCAGGTTTGTACCTGGCATTTCACAATAAAAATATATGCCACCTAAGAAAAAGGTCCATTTTATCAAAAGTCTATGTGGTACTGGAAAAGATATTTTAGGATAACTATGCTAGCGTTATCACCATGCTGGACTTCATTCAGCACCTCTGTAGTATCATGTGTCTTTGTTTTTTCTTTAAGTATCTGAAATGAGACTATCTACTTATATCTATAATGTATGGCTTCTTTTTCATTTCTAGTATATGTAACAATTTCTTCTTAAAAAAAAAAGTAAGACAAATAGACCATTGGAACAGAATAGAGAGACCAGAGATAGACCCACATAAATACAGTCAACTGATCTTTGACAAAGGAGCAAAGGCACTACAATGGAGAAAAGATCAACTTTTTAACAAATGGTGCTAGAACAAGTGGACATCCATAGGCAAAGAAACGAATCTAGACACAGATCTTACACTGTCACAAAAATCAACTAAAAATGGATCACAGACCTAAATGTAAAATGCAAAACTACAAAATAACGTTAAGAGATATCGAGTTGACCTCAGGTATGGTGATGACCTTTTTAGGTGAAATACCAAAGAAATCCATGAAAGAAATAACTGATAAGCTGGACTACATTAAAATTTACAACTTCTGCTCTGCAAAAGACAATGTCAAGAGAAAAGACGAGACAAACCACAGACTAGGAGAAGGTATCTGCAAAAGATACATTTGATAATGGACAGTAACCTAAAATACACAAAGAATCCTTAAAACTCAACAATAAGAAAACAAACGACTCAATTAAAAAATGGGCGAAAGACCTTAATGGACACCTCACCAAAGAAGATAGCAGTCGAAGATATGCTCAACATCATACATCATCAAGGAACTGAAAATTAAAACAACGTGATAACATGACACAGTCATTAAAGTAATTAGAATCTAACACTAACAACACCAAACGCTGATGAGGATGCGGATCAAAAGAAACTCTCAAATCAGTGTGGTAGAAACAAAATGGTATAGCCACTTCTGCAAGACAGTCTGATAGCTTCTTACAAAACCGAACACGTTCCTACTATACACTTGAACAACTGAACTCCTTGGCATTTACCCAAATGAGGTGAAAACTTATGTCTTCACAAAGACCTATACACAGATGCTTATAGGAGCTTTACACATAACTTCTAAAACCTGGTAGCAACCGGATGTCCTTCAGTGGGTGAATGGATAAACAGATTGTGATATATCCAGACAATGGAATATTATTCAGAACTAAAAAGAAATGAGCTATCAAACCATAAAAGACATTGAGGAACCTTAAATGTGTATTTCTAAGTGAAGGAAGCCAATCTGGGAAGGCTATAGAGTATATAATGTCAACTACATAATGTCCTGGAAAAGGCAAAACTAGGGAGACGGTAAAATATCAGGAGTTAGGGGGAGGAAGGGATGAATAAGTAGAGGATTTGGGGGTTAGACCAGCTGTTAGGTACAACACTATAATGGTGGATATTATACATTTGTCAAAACCCATAGTGTACAACACTAAAAGGGAACCCTAATGGAAACCACAGACTGCAGGTGACAATGGTGTGTCAATGTGTGTTCATGGACTATACCAAGGTACCTTTCTGGAGCCAGCTGTGATTCAGCGGGAGAGGCTTTGCCTGTGTGGGGGCAGGGGGTGTATAAGAAATCTCTGTACCTCCTGCTCAATTTTGCTCTGTACCTCAAACTGCTCTAAAATATAAAATCTATTTTTAAAAAATAGCCATGTTTTCTCTCTATTTTCAAACTTGGTCACTGTGCAATTCACCTTATTCCACTAAGTAACTTCTCTAATCACCATAGGCAGGTAGGTGGATTCTGAACCAAATAGTTTTTAAGGAAATCAAAGTTATGTATTCGTTCAGCTTCACAAGGCTATTGATTTCTCACTGTGAAAATAACAAGGGAAATCTAAGACTAAAAGTGCCAACTATTTGTTTATAAATGTTCAAAAAAGTTTTTGAGGTATAAAGTAATATTTACTTAATTGATAAATGAGAAAACTGAAGCACTAAGTAATCAACAATTATTTTTCAAGGGCCACCAAGGGCCACTATCAAAATTGAGAAGTGACTGCAGTTCTCATTTTTCCTCCTGCCATTGTTTCTCAGCATAGATCTCACATCTAGATCTCAGAACTCTGTGTAAAAGCCCCGAGGCTGGAAAGAGCATCCCATAAGTAAGTGACAGACTCCTTCATCTGGCTGCCTCTTTCCCAGTTTCTGGAATGTTTCAGGAACAGAACGAGCAGTGCTATGTCAGCCCACTTCTACAATCTCCTTGAGGAATGGAAGTTAGGTAATGACTTGGAGTAGAAGTTAGATTAATGACTTGTTCTAAATTACTGCAAATTCTCAAATTTAGAAACTGGTGGTTAGATCAGTAGGGGTGGGATTAAGGGTGGGGGGTGGGGGGAGAGGGCATGTCCTCTAAGACCATGGTCCCCAACCTTTTTGGCACCAGGGACCGGGTTCTCCTGGAAGGCAATTTTTCCATGGACTTGGTAGGAGGGATGGTTTCGGGACAATTCAAGTACATTACATTTATTATTCACTTTATTTCTAATCTAATGCCACTGGTGATCTGACGGGAGATACTGGTCTTTGGCCTAGAGGTTGGGGACCCCTGCAACAGAGGAGAACTTGGTGGACAGCCGGAGGAGGGTATATGTACCTGAAAAACCCTCACAGGAGACTTTACAAAGCTCCCCTAGGGGACAAACACACTCTCAGTCTGCCTTACCTGCTGCAGTGAGAATTATTATTTTGGAAGAATCCAAAAGTCTCTTTCAGCAATAAAATGCTGACCAAAAAATTCCTAATTCTGAAAAATATTTACATTTATCTTGTATTCTCATTTCTGTATATCACCTATGTTTCTTCAGATATTTAGCTGAGCAGTTTATATGTCTAGGTCCTTATTTATAATGTTACTGAAGTTACTTACAAGTGGAACTTGAAGGTAAACTCCATGAGGGAACAGAGGTTTGATAAACATTTCCTGAATGAGTTCATCCTATGATACTCTTGAAAAATGTATTAACAGCATGAAATCTCAAGGTTTGGGTTCAAGTCCCAGCCCTCCAAGACCATGTCTGCTCCACCCAATAGGGCTTCAGAGGACTCTGTAGGCCCTGGAACATCATGCATACACTGCTTCCTGGAGGGAGAGGGAAGTTATCGACACCATACTTTTACTAATGATCAATCTTGACATTTAGAAAATACGTTTGGAATTAGAGCTGTCTAGCTAGCAGCCTTAAACCTATACTTTCTCCAAATCAACTCCTCTTCTTAGACACTATGTTCTAATAATCATCTTCTTTACATAAATTAGAAAGGAAAGAAAGGTTCAAAAGTTGTTAGATTCTGTTTCATTAGCTAAAACAATGAATCATGATCAGGGATAGGTACAACGCAACCTTCTAGACTTTGAAGCAAAAACCTAGCCTAGCCTGACAATGAACATCTGAAAACATAATTTAGGATCATGACTTTTTCTTCTAATACAAAGACAGAAAACCTAGCATTACTACAGAAGTCACTTATAAATCCTTCAGTCAAATAGAAAAAAAAATTTAATAGATCTAGGGCAAAGGTAGAGAGGTGACGTGTTTATGTTCACTTTAACTGCAAAGTCAGAGGAACTCAGGATATAGTCGGTGAGTCAGGATGGCTCATGAAAGGGCAGGGTCACAGTAAAGGCTACACTACATCTGCATCAGTCAGGTGAATATCTGTTAGAACAGGACTAATCTGTATAGCTAGCCTCCCAATGATGGACTTCAAAAAGGAATTGGAGATTTCTGTGTGAAGTTTTCCATTTGTGACATGGTTTGAAATTCTAAGTGTTAAATAAGCAAAAAAAACCACTCTCAACTACAGAAATAAAGACTATTCAAATTAACACTCAACCAGAAAAACACAAATCAACCAGGTCAACTAAATCCATTAACAGCACAACTTAAGAAAAATTATTCCAGGGACTTCCCTGGTGGTGTAGTGATAAAGACTCCACGCTCCAAGGGCAGAAGAGCCAAGTTTGATCCCTGGTCAGGGAAACTAAGATTCCTGCATGCTGCTTAGTGCAGCCAAAGAGAAAAACAATTTCATTGGTGAACTCCTCCTTGACAGTTCTAACAGGAGGAATATAATACAGCAACTGAACCAAAAGTGCTTTTTTTCTAAAAAAATAAAAAATGAGGAGTGCTAAGTAAATCTACCAAGAAATGGGTTTCACATTAACAATAGGCCCAAATAAAATTTCTTTTCTCCTAAAGGACAAGCTAGAGAGAGGCAAATTCTAATAGATCAAGAATCAGTATCAGAATTTCATCCTTAAACTTAAAAATCCATTCCTAGAGGAGTTCCCTACTCATTGCTAAAAGTTCTGTCCAGTTTGATTTCAGGGCAGATTTCATAATACTTGCACTAATTCTATTCCATTTTCTCACAGTCTTCTAATGTGGTATGTCACACACACATACCTTTCCACCTTGTTCTGACCCCTGGTCTCTACAGTTCAGTTACACAGCTTTCTCTCGGTGTCTTAAGTATACAGAGCTCCTTCTTGCTTCCAGTCCTCATACCTGGTGCTCTGTCACTGAAAGAGGCCCCTCCATCTGCCCTAACTCCCAAACTCCTACTCATCAAGACTTAGCTTAAATTTGTAGATAGTCCTTATGGAAATCTCCCCAGCCTAGGTTAGATGTTACATTCTCTTGGTACCCTCCACTTCTTGTTTGAGGTACTTCACTCAATTCTATTTTTTGACACAATTATTTAATGCCTGACTCCCTCATGGGTTCCAAGCTTCACGGCAGGAGGGACCATGTCTGTTTCATTCACTGCCCCATTTCCAGCACCTTGGCTCAACGTTTGGCACATAACAAGTGGGCAATACAGATTTTTTGAGTGAATAAAGTTAAAAATTATAAATTAAGTATGTAAAAGATGCATGCACTGGAAATAAAACTTTTAACGTGCCACATGATACAAGCTGAACAATGGATCCTGGGCCAGAATGGAACTACTGAAAACATGGAATCCTATGCCAGCCAGTAGGTTACAAAGATTCTTCCCTGACAACAGCAGTAGTGATGAGGGCTGAGCTTCAGAGAACCACTACAGTGAAGGCCAGAGAATCTAGTATTCACCACAGATGCAAAACAGGTATTTCCAAATCCAGCTTGTGCCAGGTCAGAAAGGGCCTTGCCCTTTTGATGGGGAAGTCTATCCAGGTAATAAAGAGGAAGTGGTACCGTTTTCTTGTCTTCTACTTGGAGAGAATTCTTACCAACAACCTGTCTTGTTTATCCTAGTTCTCCTGTGTGCAGTAGCCATTCTGATTTCTCACAAGGGTATGGAGGGGAAGCAACACATTTTTCTCTTCTCCCTCCTTCCAAGTTTGGCTCACCTCTCCAACTCACCTGAACGGCTCCTCCCAGCATGACAGCCACCAGCCCCATGGACATGCTCAGAGTCTGTGACTCCACAGTGCTCTCTGCCTGGTGGGCCAAGCTTGCACATGCTCGCTGCAGGGTTGCTGCTACAAAGTCCACAACCTACCACAGAAATGAAATTTAGAATCAGCAAGGAGTAAGAAAAAAAAAAAAAACCTCAAAATTATCTTTACATCTGATGTCTACACCTTCATCTTCTCCCTCATCAACGTCACAATAGCAAGAAGCTTCGAGAACAACCACTACTGTGTAGCAGGCATGGTGCTCAGTGCTCTGCGTGCACAAGTTCAAAGTGTCGTATCAACTCCAGGATGTACTCTTGTCCTTATTTTCAGATGAAGAATCTCAGACTTAAAGAGGCAATTTGAGGTACTTCCCTGATAGTTTAATGGTTGAGAATCCACCTGCCACTGCAAGGGACATGGGTTCAAACCCTGGTCTGGGAAGACTCCACATGATGTGGGGCATAAGCTCTAGACCACAACTACTAAGCCTGGGCTCTAGAGCCCAAGCTCTGAAACAAGAGAATCCACCACAGTTAAGAAGTCTGTGCACCGCAACTAGACAGTAGCCCCTGCTTGCCAGAACCACAGAAAGCCCCTGAGCAGCAACGAAGATCCAGCACAGCCAAAAATAAGTAAATAAATAAAATTTTTAAAAAGAGGTGATCTGCTCAAAGCCATACACTCAATAAATGAGAAAGTCCACTTAAACTTTCTCAGATCTTTTAATACACCAATCTTACCTTCCTTTACTTTTCATGAATTTTGCTGGGAAATTTAAATGAAAGATGATTTGTTAAATTTCTGACCATCTCCTAGTGTCTTAGATCTGCTTCTCCTAATGAGGATGCCTCCTCAAATATTCCTTACTCCCATTTTGATAGTCTAGTTCTAGTAGGCAAAGAATATGCAAAAAGGCATTCATTTTATTTAGAATTCAATGTCCCCAAATGATCTGCACGACCAATCCAGAGTAATTTTTTAAAGTATTGAATGGTTTTAAAGGATTAAGATTATTCATATATAAGACTTTACACAGCATCTGGATAACAACTAAGCCTTAAATGGAATTAATTTGGTCAGCATTATTTTAACTGTGCTTTGATTAATCATCTTTCGTAGCAACACATTTGAATAAAAGATGCCTACACATACCCATATATGTGCACACACACACACATGTGCACACACTCACACTTACATTTAGGACTAATGACTCAAATGGGATCAACTTGAAAATGGGATGGCTGAGACAGGTCATAATAAGCCTCTAAATAACATGTAAGCTTGTATGTTCAACTCTCTAGGCAAATCACATGCTATCACAGAATCTTTATTGCAGACTTAAAGTGAGGAAAATGGCCTGTTAACACTTGCCTTTTGGAGCTAAGGCAAGAAACTAGAAAGGTTATTACAAGTTCCACTTACTGGAATAAACAACATGGGTTATGGCAATTTTCACCACCCTTTCAAGCCTGAGAATTTACTGATTACTAGAAGTTAAGGACATTGGCTTTTCCCAGAGAAACTGGTGCATCTAACCATCTCGGGTCCCACCTATTTTGCCTTCAAAGAATCTTCTAAAGCACTCCTGGATCATAGGAAGCTTCTATTCCAGCACAAATACACTGTTAAAATGCTGGAACAGAATTATCTAGCCTTCCAACTTTTTCTAAATTCCTCTCCTCTATCTCTGTCTCTCTGCCTAACTACCTACTGATCTATCTACCCCTCTATAGACTGATCTGTCTACTCTGCTTAATGTTGCTAAACAAGTAGCATGATCCTTTTTTTGTTAAGAAAGAAACTTTCAGTTTGTATGTGTATTAAAGGAAAAAAAAAAACCTGGGCACTGTTAACTGGTATGACAGCCAGCTGCTATTGTTATTTATGAAGTACTTTCCCCCTAAACTTTCCTGTAACAAACAAAACCTCTATACCCATTTTGACAACACCTCCTCTCCCACTAATCATTTCCTGTGATTTTATGAACTGTCAGCCACGAGAATAGATAGGTATGTGACTGCTGTTGGTTCTAGAATTTATGTATACTGAACAGACAATGGAAGATGCCTTTATTGTTAAACATTTTTGTAAAGCTATGTAATCCTAAAAGCCAAATATTTGTGAAAGTTTATAATGAAAAAATGGCAGTTCCCTACCCTATTTCTCCCCATCTCATTCTACAGAGGCTACTGGCTTTACTTAGCTATTTTAGTGATAATAGTAAGCATTTACAATTTACCAGGTACTGTTCTGAATGTATTATAGGTATTTACTCACTTAAATCGTCACAACGATCCTTTGGGGATATGTAAACCTGTTGCCAACATTGCCCTTACAGATGACTGTAAGGGAGCCGAGGCCTCACTGCTGAGTCTGCAGACTTTGACTTAATCCTGTCATTCTGCAGCGTACTGCAAAAGCCAAGTTCAAAGTCTTTGGGTTCAACCTCTCTCAAGAATAAACCTCTAGTCTTCTGCTGGGGAGGGGAGGTGGCTGTACAAAGTTAAAGAAGAAATCAAATAGTCTACTGACTCTCATGGAGCTTGTCAACATGGTTGAAATTCAGCTCCATCTTCAGGGCTTGTCTGGTGCCCCAAGTCCTTCCAGGTGTCTGCAGGGAGAAGCGGTTTGCTTTTTTTCCCTTTTTTTCAAAAAACTTTTAACAGCTCTTTAGAGGCACATGGCTTTGCTTCCTTACTTCTCTCATGCAAGCACTTAGCTTTCCATTTTCTGAAGTTGCTACTATCTTCTAGTTTCCAAATATTATTACTCTCTTTGATCCACTGTATCTCCTCTCCTGCTCTGCTGGTCACTGTGGTTGTCAGAGGGAACAGATAAACACCATCCTTTGTTCAATATAGCATCTTTAATCAGAAGTCTCTACTTTTTAAAAAATTTGTACTTCTATGTGGCTTAAATACTTTTACAGTGAGCAGGTGCAGGCGTTACTTATGTTAAAAAATGTAACATATGAAAACAGAACCCCTTTTACTCTGCCAATTACAGTGATCCAGTTACAGAATAGTGCAGAGGGTGGCAGTTTCCTGGAAGGGCAGGAAAAAGGGAATCTTGTTCATTCCACTCCATATACACTGGCCCCTCTGCTGCTCCTGCCACACTCTGGGCATACTCCCTCTCATCTGGAACACTCTTCCCCTAGGTATATCAATGGCTCCCTCCTTCCCTGCTTCAGATATTTGCTCACAAGTTACTTTTCTCAGTGAGGTTCTCCAGGACCACCCTATTTACCTTACCACACTCCCTTCACATCCCCTTTCCTTGTTTCATTTTTTTCTCTCTAGTGCTTATCACCGTCCAACATGCTGTATATGTCTGCTTGTTTACTGTCTCTCTCTATATATATATGAATGTAAGCTCCAAGAGAGCACAGATATGTCTGTTTTGTTCACTGCTATGTCTCTGATACCCAGAAGAGTATGTGGCACAGAGTAGGCCCTCAATACATATTTATGGAATAAAAGAATTTGAGAGTTGAAACAGGGCTCTGAATTAGTAAAGACCATTCCATGCCTCATTCCTCTCTGCATTATCTCACATACTAATATGCCATTTGCCCACACAGTTTTTAATATTTTTCATCTTTCATCCATGAATCCTTCAATATGCATTTATAACAAATAGAGAGATGCATCTTTTTACATAACTGTGCTGTGCTTAGATGCTCAGTCATGTCCAACTCTTTGTGACCCCATGGACTGTAGCCCACCAGGCTCCTCTGTCCATGGGGATTCCCCAGGCAAGAATATTGGAGTGAGTTGCCATGCCCTCCTCCACGGGATCTTCCCAACTCAGGCATCAAACCTAGGTCTCCTACATTGCAGGCAGGTTCTTCTTTACTGTCTGAGTCACCAGGGAAGCCCAAGAATACTGGAGTGGGTAGCCTATCCCTTCTCCAGGGGATCTTGCTGACCCAGGAGTCAAACTAGGGTCTCCTGCGTTGCAGGCAGATTCTTTACCAACTGAGCTACCCAGGAAGTCCCTTTTACGTAACTACCATACTACAAATACATAAAATATAAATTCCTTATATCTTCTAATACTGGGTCCATGACTTTTACAAAAATGTCTTGATACAATTGGTTTGTTTGTATCAAGAACCACTCATTACACTTCCCTGATAGGACTCAAGTCCCTCTTAAGCTGCAACAGCCCTGTCCGTCATTAATGTCATTTATCTGATGAACAAACTGGGTCATTTGTACTATGGAATTTCTGGCATCATGGATTTGGCTAATTGTTTCTTCATTGCACTTAATTTGCTCCTTTATCCTGCAGGGTGGGGTTGCGGGTTGTTTTATATTGTTTGGCCGTTTGGAGAGGAAGAACACTTCCTGGTGGTATGGCATACGTCGTACTGCATTACATGAGAGGCACATAATAATGTCTGCTTTTCTCCTTATAGTGATGTTAAGATTACTCAGCCCAGTGAATTCCCTGGCAGTCCAGTGGTTGGGACTACTTGCTTTCCCTGCTGAGGGTGCAGGTTCAATCCCTGGTTGGGGAACTAAGATTCCACAAGCCGCACAGTGCAACCAAAAAAAAAAAAGATTAATCAGAATAAGCTGAAATATATAGGGAAACATATACTGACACTCTCTCTTTGACTCTCTGGAATGAGTCAAAGAGTTGGACATGACTGGGCAACTGAACAACAACATACCGATATTAGCATTAACCCTGAAATCCACCAAAAATAAAGTGGACAGGCAGATGGAGATATAGATAAAAATGTGATAAAGCAAGTGCAGTAAAAGATTAATGGCAGAATCTAGGTGGTGGATATCCAGACAATCACTATAAAATTCTCTGAAATTTGAAAGTTTTTATAATTAAATGCTGGGAAAAGAAAGAATCAGATGGTTTGGGTATATTTGGCCTAATACATTCATTATAAAGTATCGCTAATGGTTTTTGTAGACACTGGTGATTGCTACCTCAACTGATTATTTCATTAGGGGATTGCAAAATACTGACATAATTTTCTAGTTCTCATTTTGAATTTTCCAGCTGTGGTTCTTACACAAAGAAAAAAATTTCTTCATTGACTAATTACATGGAAACATAGTTCCCACAAGAAAGATAAATGTCTTACTCTTTCCCTGCATTTATCAATTTACAAAGTAGTGAACTGATCACCTAGGAACCTCCAAAGACGTCCTATGAGATACCTTTTGGGGGTGGACTTGATGCATTTCAATCCACTGCAGTTATTATTGTTTTTCATGCTCAAATTGTCCTACCTGTGGTCAGTGGGAGCCCCTCCAAGTTAATTTCTGAACGCTACTGACATGAGCCTGTTAATCGCGTATTGCTTCCTCGTTTTCAGGCACAACATGATGCCCTGAGGCTTATACTGTACAATTTCTGCCCTGGACCTGAATGAACCTTTAATCCAATGAGCTTTCTGTTCTTTTGGTAGGAAGTGGTGATTAGAAACTATAATCTGGTACTAGTGATGCTTAGGGCTACTGGAGTGTCATTGCTTCTTGGCACTGATAATAGACTAGGAAATATCTGTTTTTAAAAACAAGAAAAATAAACTATGAGTTCATACAAACACTTCAAGCTAAAATTTAATACGATAGGGGTTCTACACTTAATTTTAAATTCATTAAACTCTTTTATTTCTTATACTGAAAGTCTTCATTCCTAATGATATTAACAAAATTACTTATAACTTATTTATTACTTACAGTTTATCCATATACATATATGTATTTCAAAATAATAAACCAAAATTATCACCATCAGTAAGTCTACAAGATGCAGTTCAGCGGGGTTTTGTGTGGTCCTTTTTGTCCTGATACAGTTCAACCTCAGATGAAGGAAAATGTAATAGGACAAATCACTTTTGTATCAGCCTAATGACACTGTTCCTTAATTAGGAGTAAAGGGAGATAAGTGGGAAAGTTTAAGTCATATCAGTTTTTAAACCATTTCCCCTTCCAACGAGAATTCTGAGACAAAAACAAGGTCTGGGTGAAAAATTCTTTAGCGAATTGATATAAACACAGGAGAAACAAATCACCCTACTGAGTAACACAGGGTCAATGAACTGAAGGAGTAAGAGGCCAGAAAAGAAATCATGAGCATAAATCTCATTAAATAGGCACAATAAGTCAGAGCTGACAGGCAGCTGCAAATTTTCTCAGCAGGAGCTGTAGTGAAATGCTGCTTAGCAACACCCAAAGGCAGAGGACAATGAGATGATACAAAGAGCTAGAGTGTCAGATATAAGTGTGACAATCAGACCATCTTACAGCTGATCATTCACCAATCAAGCCACAACCAACTGTGGTAAAAGGGTAAAATATGACTATACTGCCTATGCTTTAGTACTTTTATTTCCTATTTTAAAAAAATGCTGGCCAAGGGTTTCCCTAGTGGCTCAGGTAAAGAATCTGCTTGGCAATGCAGGAGACACAAGTTCATTCCCTGATCCAGGAAGATTCCCTCATGCTGTGGAGCAGCTAAGCCCATGCACCGCAACTATTAAGCCGTGCTCTAGAGCCACTGAGCTCAACCACTGAGTCCATGTGCCGCAATGACTGAAGCCTGCTCCACACCAGAGAAGCCACCGCAGTGAGGAGCCCGTGCACTGCAATGAAGAGTAGCCCTTGCTCCCTGCAACTAGAGAAAAGCCCTTTCAGTAGTAAAAATCCAGCACAGCCAAAAGTAAATAAATAAATAAATACATATATATTTTAAAAACACTGGCTAAAAAAAAGGCTACGCCATTAAATTCAAGCCCTGATCTGATCCACAGTTACTTGGCCCTGAAAGCACTAAATAAAATCTGTAAACTTCACAGGCAAAATAAAAAGGCAACAAAAACACTTCACAGGTTGTGATAAGCTATGAGTTAGAGGACCTAGAAAATTCACTATGATCTTATCATTAGTGATTTTTTTTTTCCAAATTTGAGTTTTAATCACTCTCAACATTTTTTTTTTCTGCCATGACATACAGCTTACAGGATCTTAGTTCCCAGACAAGGAGTTGAACCCGTGCACTCTGTATTGAAAGGCCAGAGTCCTAACCACTGGACTGCCAGAGAAATCCCTCATTCTCAACTTTTAGTGTACATTAAAATCATTTATGGAGCTTAAAAAAAAAAAAAATACACACGCCCAGACTCTAATGTAGACATGCTGAATCAGAATCTCTAAAAGTGGGCTGGGCATCAAAATTAGGAAAAAGATCCCAGGCAATTTATTTGCACTGAAAGTTGAAAACTACTGAGATATATAAATATTTAAAACAGTTCTGTTTTGTGTGCACGAGAACCACTTCGGGAGCTTGTTAAATATGCCGATTCCCAGGAACCATGAAAGTACTGACTCTCTTAGCCTGATGTGGGCTCAGTAATTTACTTTCAACCAGAATTCCAGGTAGCACTGATACAAGTGTCATCAAAACACACTCTGAGTGACATTTTAAAAAATATCTTTGGGAAAGAATGAAAGAAACCAAAATAGACAAATACTACCAGGCTAGGATCCATTATGTGGCAGCCACTGACCTGAGTGACGTTGGTGAATATCTGCTCAGACATTCTCTCACACAGAAGAGCCACCAGTTGGAGAACCAGCAGCTTCCGCTCCTGACCTTCCACCAGAAGAGTTTGGTGCTGCTCTAACTCCAAAAGGCTTTTGTTGGAGAAAGACTTCATTTTTAACTCTGTTTCATTTTCCACAGCCACATGAGTCAACTCCTATCAGTGTGGGAGAAAAGAAAAAGTGAAGAAAAATCCTGCAAAACCAGGACTTTAAAAACAGATAGAAAACTCGTTGGAAATGTGTATATGGAGAACCAGTCTGTTCTGGTTCTTTCATTACAGCATTCGTTATAATAGCCAAAAACTGGAAACAAATGTCTTTCAGTAAAACATGTCCTTCAATAAGCTGTGATGTATTTACTTTATTGCAGCAGATATCAATATAATCTTAAAAACACAACTGAATGAAAGATGTAAGTTGCAAGGTAATATATCATGATGCCAAGTATATGAAAATGTTAAACTTTACAATAAAGATCATAAACAACAAAGAACTAGCCTGACGAACTACTTACTTTATCACTATTTTTATGATCTCTATGGCTAAGCCTCCCTTGAACTGAGGTCATATAACATTTCTAAACCCTTTTTAGAGATTATTAGATGCTTTCACCACCAGAGTTCTTTTTCCCTAGGATATTCAGAACTGAACTACTACTAACAGGTAATTCATTACTGTGGTTAAGATTTTCCCTAGCTTTCATCTGTAAATTTCCTTGGGAAAGGAAAACCTTAAGTTCCATAACAATGAATACTTTATCACAGTATTAATAACTGACAGTTTAGAGCAGTGGTACCCAATTGTTTCTGGGCGATTTTGCTCTCCAGTGGGCACTTAGCAATGTTGAAGGAAATTTTTGGTTGTCATAATTGGGAGGTGACACAGACTACTATGAGTAGAAGTCAGGGATGATGCTAAACATTCTACGATGGACAGGAAGCCCCCACTCCAAGAAACAAATACCTAGCCCAACATGTCAGCAGCACCAAGGTAGAGGAATTTTGGTTTAGGGCTTTGACTTTTTGAAACAAATTTTAAAGAAATCATCCAATTAGGAGAGTATTTTCTTGGGATGTTATTTACAGTGAGTGGCTGCACAGGGGGATGAATGTGAATAAGAGACGTGAGAAACCTCAAAAAAGTATTCCCCACTTCAATTCTGGGAACATTAGCCCTGATTTCCTCCTTGCATTCTCTCAACCTACACCAACCTTAAACTCCATAGACATTTTCTTAGAGTGGACATTTTCTTTAGGGAAAATACCAAGGAAGGCAGAGATCAATGACAGGGAATCAGACAGTGGCTCCTGGTCTCTAACAATGCAAATAAGGAGTTACAGTAGGGCGTAAGTTACTGACATCAGAGCAAAAGAAAACAAAGCCACCAGACTAAGAAATAAACCTGGAAAAGGTTTCAAGTGGCTACAAAATGAAATGAGAGAGGCTGAACTGCTAAATCTCCTTTGCAAATACCTGACAAAACAACAGTCAGAAAGGATGAGGGATTATTCCACAGCTGTAAAACCTGCTATTAACTTCAAAAGAGTTCTTACTGTCAACACAGAGCACAGATTAACCCTTTCGTAGATCTATCACTGCACGTTGGTCATCTCTAAAAACTCTGTGGAGATTACCTCGCAAAGTTGTTCGATCCTATGTATACTGCTGAAGGTAAACTTCTTTTTGATGGAACCAAACGCTACTAAAAAATAAATTACCCTATGGACTTTATTTCTCCTAAATTAAGACCTAATTTTAGAACCTAAAATTATGACTGCCTGGCAAATTCAAAGGATCTCCTGATACTACCCTAGAATAAAAATATATACAATTTTATTTATATACAATTGTATATAAATTGTATACAATTCTTTTTTTTTTAATATTTCATACTTCTTTTTCGTTAGTAAGAAAATAATGTTCTGAAATCAGGAAAAGATTTTCAACATCAGTTGACCAAATTCACAAACTTATTGAGCATCTGTTTTATTAAAGACACTGGATAGAGCTTTTTAGAGGATACAAAGAATAGCATGTTCTTTGCCCACAGGGAGCTTTTAATCTAACTAGAAAGACATTAGAGAGTCAACCAAGTTTAGTAACAATTTACAACAATAATTTAAAGAAATTGTCATGGTATATAGTATAGCCTTAATTGCCAAATAATACAAAGTAGGCTTTCCAAAGGAAAAGAACACTTGAGGCAGATAAAATAGGTGGGATTTGAGCCTAGTCAACTATTTTAACAATTTTACCAGTTGTGGGCTAGGAATAGAAGCAAATCATGTTTGATGTCAGTATTGACAGCTATACAGGAAGGCTTCTAGCTCCATCCATAGCATTAATTCATACACTGTTTTCCCAATTTATAATTTACAGAAGGCCATTTATCTACATATGATGGCAATTATCATGTTAGCATCCCCTTTCATAAAGTTAGTTGAGCTAAACAGTAAAATAATAATTTTATATAAGTTAAATGTCTCAGCGCATTTCAGCAATACTATGAAGAAAGACATATTAGTAACGTGATACTTTAAGACTCTCTTTTTATTTATTTTTTTGGGCTTTTTTTTTTTTTTACTTTATAATATTGTATTGGTCTTGCCATACATTGACATGAATCCGCCGTGGATGTACATGCGTTCCCCTTTCAGAACCCCCTTCCCACCTCCCTCCCGATTCCATCCCTCTGGATCATCCCGCTGCACCAGCCCTGAGCACCCTGTATCATGCATCGAACCTGGTCTGGCAATTCATTTCACATATGATAATTTGCATGCTTCAGTGCCATTCTCCCATAGCATCCCGTCCTCGCCCTCTCTCATAGAGTCCAAAGGACTGTTCTATACATCTGTGTCTCTTTTGGTGTCTCACATACAGGGTTATTGTTACCATCTTTCTAGATTCCATATATATGCATTAGTATACTGTATTTTTGTTTCTCTTTCTGGCTTACTTCACTCTGTATAACAGGCTCCAGTTTCATACACCTCATTAGAACTGATTTGAACGTATTTTTTTTAATGGCTGGGTAATATTCCATTGTGTATATGTACACAGTTTCCTTATCCATTCACCTGCTGATGGACATCTAGGTTGCTTCCATGTTCTGGCTATTATAAACAGTGCTGCAATGAACATTGGTGTACACATGTCTCTTTCAATTCTGGTTTCCTCAGTGTGTATGCCTAGCAGTGGGATTGCTGGGTCATATGGCAGTTCTATTTCCAGTTCTTTAAGGAATCTCCACACTGTTCTCCATAGTGGCTGTACTAGTTTGCATTCCCACCAACAGTGTAAGAGGGTTCCCTTTCCTCCACACCCTCTCCAGCATTTATTGCTTATAGACTTTTGGATGGCAGCCATTCTGACTGGTGTGAAATGGTACCTCATTGTGGTTTTGATTTGCATTTCTCTGATAATGAGTGATGTTGAGCATCTTTTCATGCATACACAATTCTTACCTTCAAGCAGAAGATGAAGAAGTCACCTGCTAACCCACATTCCTGACAATGGGACAGCAAGCCCCCCAGGTGCTCCACTCGGCATTGCTCTGAGGACACCTTCTGGTACAGGGTTTCATCTTCATCTTCATCACTGCAATGCAGGGGGAGATTTACCACCCAGAGTTTTTTTTTTTTTTTTTTTTTTGAGACCCCATTAATAACCTTCTAAAGTAACACGTTAATTTCATACATTAAATCATAAAAGCTCAAAAATTTGTTTAAATTATTTTCCTGTTCCTCCATGCTGAAAAAGTTATTTATTCTCAGAAGCTAGGCTATCATGTCCTGTATAGTCATTTGCTCAAATGAGGAAAAGATTCATTTGAAGATGGATGTTGAAAGATCACTATTGATATTACTTCAACAAGCTTCAAACGCAAGGAGGAATTAAAGTATAGGTTTATGCATATATTCTGGTTCCTGAGATAAGAGAAGGCTGAAAAGCGAGGCCAGACCCCAGAGAATGTTGGATGCCATTCAAAGGAGCTTGGATTTTTTTTTCAATGAGTTGCTAAGGGTTATAAGCAGTGGAAAAAAGACATAATCTTCATAGGAAGAGATTCAGTCAATCTCAGTGAACCAACTGTTGACTTGTGAAAATCCATAGATTCAGAAAACTGAGTAGGCTGAATTTTCAAGTAATAAAATGTGGCTAAATTATCAAAAACAGTGCTGTGATTTCTGCAAAAAGTTTAAAGAAAATTCTCATGAGGTACTAAGGCTTCTAGTTTTCATTCATTAGATAAGTGAAAAAGCCAACATAATTTTCTTGTAGTATATCATGTAAATAAATACAAAGGTACAGAAGATACACTAAAACCAAGACACTAAAATCATGTAAACTGTGATTAGGATAGTTGGTCATCTTTGTTTCCTCTTTATGCTTTTTTATATTATACAAAGAACATTTATTACTTTTGTGATGAAAGAACAAAAATTTAATTCTTTCAGATAAAATTGAGGGAAAAAATGACAGGTGTTGCTTCATTTCAGTGAAAAGTACAATTATTAAAGTTAATTTAGCAAACTGTCTCACTGAGCAGTATGTCCCAATCTGCTGGTTCACTAGTAACATAGTATTTATACTCCCTTAGTAGAATGAATCACCTGGAAGTTAAGTTTAGGATTACTTCCTATATTATCCTAGTATCGTCTAGAGATCAGTCATGTTATCTCCAACACATTGTAAATTAGAAGAAAAGCTGAAATTGTGTCTAAGCTTCTGTGAACCATCCTATCAAAATGAAATACCATATTCAAATATTCTTTAAAAAATAAAAAAAGACATGCTAACAATTACCTTAAGAAGCAGTTTTATTCATTCTTAAAACTGCAATGGAAGAATCAACTTCAAATAGTCATATTTAGCTCCAGAACAGTAAAAATTCTGGATCCAAAGATGATAAAATCTAAGCTACTCTTTTAGAGTTTCTTTAATCAGACTTCTTATTGATAACTAGCGCTGCTGGGCAGAATGGTGGAGTGAAAAGTAAGTGGCAATAAAGACCACCGGCTTGGGGGATGAACACCATGAGCAGTTTTAGAAGAAATCGTAAACACACACACACACCACAGACCACCACCACACCACCACCCTGGTCTGGTACAGTGTCAACTTACTGGAGACATGGAGTGTCTCCAGTATGTAATGAAAGCTATGGATCCTATTTTCAGCAAAGAATCTGTATTTGCATATTAAAAATCCCTTGTGTATAATTTCAAGGGGATTATAGAGTCCCAGGAGTCCATGTAGAGATCTCGGGTTAAGGATCTATCACTTCTGGTAGTGAATGGAGATTCATTCAATCACTGCCTATTTTTTTTTTCTGCCAAGGAAAGAAACTATAGTTTCAATAGAAACTATTGATTTTGACATACTTGCACTAAAGACTTGTTAAGACTGCAGTAAGTTTTAACTGCTGATAAGTCAAATACTATGAAATTCTCTATGCAGTCACTAAATTGGTTCCAGGCTAAACTGTTCCAAAGTGGTTTTAAATAAACATGACAAAAAATATTAAGCTCCCTTCGTTCAGGCGCATAGTTATAACTGCAAGACCTACACTGATGGTTCCATTTGCAATCAATATTTTTTTTCTATTTTTCTTAAGTCCTTCTGATTGAATAAGTGTTTTAAAACTTAACCAAGAAAAAAAAAACCCATTTAATCACGCTAACTGAATAAAAATATTAGACTTAAACACTAACAAACAGCACTTCAAATGTGATGTGACATTTGAGTAGAGCAACTGTCACCAGTTAAATATTACATGGACTCTGATCAACAAGAACTTATGTTCTGAGGTGGTAACATCTACACATATCACCCAGAAAATGGAAATAATGTAAAATACATTTGTGAGACACAGGAGAAATAAATTATCCATTCCACTAACATCAGTTAGCTGCCTTCTAAACAATCCCTAAGAGACAAATCTCTATCACAAAATTACCGTAGAGTGCTCTGAGAGAATTTCCCTTAGGAATAAGTCTGACTCTGAACACACATATACCATTTTGAGTGTCAGAAAGACAACTGGATTGTTAGTGTTGAGGGTGAAAGGTGTCTGCCAATTACTCTGATACACTGGCAAAGACTTTGCTGAGTAAGTGGGCTTGTTGTGACGCAGAGCTGTGAGACTGCAGTAAACGGCACCTATCGGTTAGCATCTAGGAAAAACCTGGAGGATCATTTAAAGCTCACCTTTCAGTTAGGGATTATAAATAGCACCTCAGCTGCTAATTTCCGGTTTCCTTTCTATCAGCGCCCCTTAGTGGACATGTCATAGAACAGCCTTCCGGGTACAATTAAATCTGAAGAGAGAGCAAAGAATGGGTGGACTCACCTAGTGGCCTCTTTGATGGTGATCATAACGCCACCCTGAGAGGCAGCTCTAAAGTGGCACAGAGAATGGACAGAGGGCACAGATTTGTCCAACCCTGCAAATCCTTTCAGGCTAGCAATTGCCTTCTTTCTCTCCAGTCTCCCCAGAATCCATAATAAGATCTCTTGGCAAAGTGACCTGGCAGAAGAAAGCAGTTATAAATGAGCTTGTCAACTTACTCTACATGTCTAACAAGTTAACACAGAAAAAGAAAGAATGACTGTCAGGTTCCATGCATTCTAAACGCTGGCACAATCACCTAGTATTACTGACGTGTGGGAGCGGAAACTATGCTTCTTAAGAATTTCAGAAAGCAAACATCCTGAAATTTGATGAGTGACTGACTAATCTCTGGCTGTAGAAGCAGCTCTGATATGACACATGAGCCCCACATGATTTTTTTTTTTAATTCCAAGTGTACTCACTGCCTTTGGATCACGCACTGTGAAATAAAGTTGGCAGAAATCAAACCATCTACCGTCAATGGGACCAATAACTGGTGACCAAGAAATAATACACCAGCAAATTCTTGCTGATTCCTTACCCCCTCTTATCTGTGCAAATCAACTAGGATAGAAGTGAAATAAACATTTGCTTCTTCTTTCTCAGTCTGATGAGGACATGATAGTGCTGAGGACTTCAATTTCAAAACTAGAACAAGAGTTATTATAGGAATGGTCTTCAGAAGCCAAATTCACAAATTTATACCCTCCATCTTCCAATGCACTTTCTCTTGTCACTTCCCTCATGGCTGTAGGCTTCAGCAACACCTTAACCAAAAGGCAATATGTAAGCTGTGAATAATATGCCAGACTGAGTACTTCCCTTTATCAATTAACAATGATGATGATAATGACTATTTATTGAGCTTATAATTTGCCAAGGACAGTGCTGTACACTTACTTCAATATAGTTAGTCTTCATAATAACCCTATGAAGAAGATACTATTACTGTATATGAGATTACATATGGGGGGATTTCCAAACACCAAAAATCAGAATTCTGTAGGACTCTGGAAAGGACAGAGATTTTTAAAATTTTTATCGGAGTATAGTTGATTTGCAGTGTTGTGTTAGTTCCAGGCGTATAGCTAACAGAATTAGTTATACATATATCCACCCTTTTTTAAGGTTCTTTTCCCATATAGGCCATTATCAAGTACTGGGTAGTTCCTGTGCTATACAGCAGGTCCTTATTATCTATTTTATACCTCGTAGTGTGTATGTGTCAATCCCAATCATCCAATTTAAGTCTAATAAGGAGGGAGAAACAACACAAATCACTGTGAGAATAGAGTTGATAGAAAATGAGTCCTACTTAAATTCCAATACAGAAGATTATTTTCTGGATGACTGAGGAACTCCTTCATTCTCATTAACACTGTGCACAAACACCAAATCGAGGCCTAAATTACAGAGTGCCACATTCAGCTCCAGGTTTCCCAAACTTGATTTCTAACTGCTCACAAGGTGTTTACGGTCTAACCTCTATTTCCTCCTCCCCAGACATATAGTCCAGTATTGTTCACTGGTCAAACAGGGGCATGCTCATACGTGTAAACAGAGATTTTCTCTCTGATATCTAAAACAGAGGCTGAAGAAAGTCATTCTAGAAACTAGATCCAATTCCCCTGCAATCTGAAAAGCGCTCTTTCTTTTCTAAAGGACTGTCAGAAGTTTTTCTGACTTTAAAAGAAAAACTAAATTATGAAAGGGCATAAGTCATATTCAAAATAAGAACAACATGCAAGAAAGACTTCACTGTTTACAAACAAGAAGGTTCTCTAGGTTGTTTACCTTATGTGAGACACGCTCTGCTTGGTAAAACAGTAGAGAGAGAAGAGGACTCCCAGGACAGGAAGCAGAGAATCCACCAAAACTGATAAAGGTTCATTCCCAATCACATACACCTAAGGAAAAGGATACAGTGGTACAGTGAGTGCAAGGTCCGAGGAATGGGAGTCAAACACCGCACACGGGTCAGCAGGGCCTGAAGGCTCACCTTAAGCAACACTCTAGTCCTTAGGTGAACACTTTTAATCTAAGGCTAAGGAAAACACCCGAGGTTGGTAGACAGGTTGAAACACGGGGAGACTGAAATGAAGCATTCCCTTTCATGCGTGCAGCCTGAAGAACTGCTGGGGAACCAGGTAGGTGGACCCATTTTCTGACCTCTTCCTTTCCTACTTCTGATTAGCTCAGAGCCTCCTCATCTACTATTCATCTATACAATAATTATCTTACTGCTAAAGGCCCTGCTACTAGGACTAACAAGAAAACAGAAAAGCTTAAGACTAGAGTCGAAAGAAAACAAAGCAAAACAAAAGTTTGCTCTAGGTTTGTCCTTTTTTTTAATATTTGTTTTTATTTATTTACTTGGCTGAGCTGGGTCTCAGTTGCAGCATGCAGAATCTTCTACCTGTGGCATGTGGGATCTCGTTCCCTAACCAGAGATTGAACCCAGGCCCCCTGCATTGGGAGCACAAAGCCTCAGCAACTGGATGACAGGGAAGTTCCTAGATTTGTCATTCTCCAGATATGACTGCCACATGGGCAAGTCCTATTCTCTCTAGTTCAATCAAGGTGCACCTAGATCTGCACTGGTTTTATAGGGTTAAGCGTGTGAGGATGCTGAAGCTTATTAACAATAACTATATTAAATATTTTATTTGTACCTTTCAAAAAGGATTCAACAAACTTTTCTGAATATGTACTGGAATCAAAATACTATTCTAGGCACTGCACTACTCTGAATATAAAAGTGAAGAAGAATTGTTCTCTTTCATTGCTTGTGATCTAACAGAAAGAATAAAATGAGTTAAACCAATAATGTTAATGTTATTATTGTTCAAGGTGGATAATTTAGAAAACCTTATGAAGTGCTAAAATGCTATTCAAAACTCCAATCAAGCATAATAGGATTTTAAAATGCACTTAATTCTATTCTAATAAATTAACTAAAACCTGATGGTGTCAATGGTAATAATAGTAAAAGAAAAAAAAAGAGGCTCTGACAATGATTACACACTTAATATGTGTTCCAGGAACCATGCTAGGATTTTTATCTTCCAGGTACCAGATTAGATTCTTTTAAAGAGCTGGCTCACTGAAATTATAACAATCTCACAAACTCTGTATTAGCAGATCTATTTTTTTTTTAGTATAATTGTGTTACAATATTGTGCTAGTTTCTGCTGTACAAGTGAATCAACTATGTGTTTACATACATCCCCTCCCTCTTGAGAATCTCCCTCTGACAACCTCCCATCCCACCTCTCTAGGTCAGCACAGAGCACAAAGCTGAGCCTCCCCGTGCTATACAGCAGCGTCCCACTAGCTATTCTGCACACGGTAGTGTATATATATGTCAATCCTACTCTCCCAATTTGTCTCACCCTTCCCTTCCTCCAAGGTGTCCACATGTCTGTTCTCTACAAGCAGCCCTATTTTGAAGGGTGAAGAAAGGAAAACGTAAAAAAGGCCCTAATTAACACAAAGAGGAGTGAAGTGGAAATCAATAATGTTTATGGGAAACTAAAGGTCAAGGAGGCACAAGCTGGAAAAATCTCTGTGCTTTTCCAGAGAACCCTGTCCCTTTAAATCAACCCTAATTTTTCATACTCCTTAAGCTTCCCAACTCCTCTGTGGAGCCTGATAACGAAGGAGCCAGCTTCCTGTGCATGATCTAATCTCCATAAGCCCAGCTAAATGAGGTACATTGTATGGCAGTGTTCAGAAATAATATGCAGGCCTAATTATGATATCACAAATTACAGGAGGTAAAAAAGGAGATCCCCCAGATAACGTAAGGACCTATTGTTTGGCTCTGGATTGTGTGTTCCCAGAGGTAATCCCTGTGGAGCCATCCTTCCTTACCAGCATCTTCAATACAAAAAACAAATGAAGCTAAATCTGTATTATTTACTGGGCCAAAGCACTTCAAACTTTAACATGAATTCATATCAAGCATATCTCTTGAAGGGTATGTTATTGTTGATAAATTGCTCCAATGCTTAAATTATCTTCTAATACTTTTCAGTATTTTCTTAGAAGGAACAGAAAAAACTGTAGTTACTTATACATACAAAAATGTTACCATTTTTACCTAAAGGTGCAGCATATGTTTACTGAGTACCAACCTGTGAGACATAGTTCTGAGGACATAGTGGAAAACAAATTATCTGCTTCATTCTAGCGAGAGGACAGAAACTAAATAAATATACAATATCAGGTAGTGAAAATGCTAGGAAGAAAAACAAGTTTAAAGGGGCAGAGAGTGATGAGGGGAAGACCATGTGAAAAGAGGGAGAAATCAGGAGTAACTCTTATCAAGTCACCAACTAATAAACCATTAAGGTCATAGATAAGAGCAGAGAAAAAAATTTTTTCAAAGTAGAAAGATTTAAAGTCTCCTTAGGGCTTAAACTGAGCAATTAGCTTTTTCTATGAGCGCTCAAAGAACTTGAATGACTTCTGCTTGACACAAACAGGACTGTCACTCCCCCTTCCAACATTAATAGTTAAAATTCTTCCTTGGACTGAGCTCCAATCTACTTCTCTTTAAATGTCCTTACTGGAAGTATATCTATTTTCCAAAAGTTCTAGACTGGCCATCTAAAAATAATCATCAAAATCTATTTTTTTAAATCCACCCTACGATTGCTCTGCATCCTAATGACCAGACAGCATTTTACAGATGAAAGACAGGCAGTGGTACTTATGAAATTGATTCAGCTTAAGTTCTACCTCTTCCATAGGCCTGCTATATTATTTCATTGTTCAACAGTTCATTCGTTCATTCTCTAATTCAAATAACCGTCAAGCATCTAACCACCATTAATAACTTTTCTCCCATAAATTCCAAAAACATTTTAGAGCTTGTAACATATAATCGGCCCTTATATATATAGTTATCTCTGACCTCTTCAACTAGCCTGAAAGGCAGAAATCAAGTTTCCTATTTTAGCACCTGTAAGAATAGATGATTAAGTTGTGTTACCTGAATTTTTGGTGAATAAGCAGTTGAAATGCAGCAGTATACAATTTAAAGGCACCCCACTGTTACCGCTTTTATTAAGCAATCAATAACAACCTTTTATTGCATGTCTGCTCAAGAATGAACCAGGTATTCAGCTAAACATTTAACATATAATCAATCCTCACAAGAGTCTTGCAAGTTAAGCATTTTATTCTCATTCTAAAACCGTGGAAAACTGAGGCTCAGAGAAGCGAAGTTAGTTGGGCAAAGGTAGACTGTTAGGAAATGGCAGGGCCAGGATGAACCCAGATCTAACATAAAATCCATGCACAACCCAGAGACAGAAAACAGACTAGCAGTTCCCAGGGTTGAAGGGAGGGAGAAGTGGGAACCAAAAGCTTAATGGGTATGGGGTTTCCATTTGGGATGATGAAAAAGTTCTGGAACTAGCCAGTGGCGATGATGTCTGGGCAACACTGCGAATGCCACTGAATTATATATTTTAATACAATGTAAAATGTATAATTTTATGTTATGTGTATTTTATCACAGTAAAAAAAAGGGCAAAGCATATACCCCATGGCCTCCCAATACTGATCTCCTCTTGTGCATAATATTTTTCTTTCTTCAATCCCTAACCAATACCAACTTTTTTTTTTTTAATTTTCTTTACTTTATTGTGTTGGTTTTGCCATATATTGACATGAAACCGCCATGGGTATACATATGTTCCCCCTCCAGAACCCCCTCCCTCCTCCCTCCCGATTCCCTCCCCCTGGGTCATCCTGGTGCACCAGCCCAGAGCATCAGACCTGGGCTGGCGATTGATTTCACATATGATAATAAACACGTTTCAATGCCATTCTCCCATATCATCCCACCCCTGCCCTCTTCCACAGAGTCCACAAGACTATTCTATACATCTGCATTTCTTTTGCTGTCTCGCATGCAGGGTTCTCGTTACCCATACCAACTTTATCCCTGCTGGAGCCCCTCAGAATCAGCGCATCCCAGCTTGTTAGGCTATTAATGGCCCTGTTTCTGCAACCTCTGTAAAGCAGGGCTGAAGCTCCCAGTGGCACCATGGACAGCACTTTTGCATGGCCTCCTCTTCCTCCTACTGAGAATCTTATATAGACCCTTTCTACTGAGGTTTCCATAAATCTCCAGGGCCACAGCGTAGCCAGTCGCTTCCAAGGACAGCCCTCTCCTTCCAATCTCTTGCTTCACATGCAGGTTAACAGAGTGGTCTGCACCTGACATCTAACATTACCTTCCACTTACACTCTCAAAGTGAAATCTGGTCACTTTCCCCTTAATGTGGATGTTCCACATCCCTGACTTGTATCCAGAATTCAGTGACCCACAAAGGGACTGACAGCACTGACAAGGACCAAATGCACTAGGGAAAAAAATCCTTGAAATGAAGCCATACCACAGATGGAAAAAACTGTTGAGGCCAGTTTTCCTCCTAATCGCCTGCATGCTAGGCTGATGACAATACTAACTGAAGAAGCAACAAAGACACAATAGCTAAGTTGTTCCTGCCCAACCAAGGGGAGGATCTGACTACCTTACCTCTGTGCTCTAATACCCAAATGTTGTGGAATTTCCTTGGACTATGCTTATGTGCAGTCTCTTTCTAGTGGACAGTCTTCCTTGCTCACTAGGAGGCAAAGTGGGATGGGGATTCAACTTCTGAAACACAATCTAATACTTGTTCTCTTATTTCTTCCTGTGATAAAGATGTTCCATATCATTTGGAAGTTTCCTTTTTTAGCAGTAAAACTATCAAGTGGGTTACACATAGGATTGCTTGTAAATACTTCCGCTGACCTGTTGAGAGATTTAACATGAATCAATTGACTTCTCTGAATCTTAGTTTCCTTATCTGAAAAATAAGTAGTAATAGTAGTAGTTTTAGTTGCTCAGTCGTGTCTGACTGTTCGTGATCTCACAGACTGTAGCCTGTCAGGCTCCTCTGTCCATGGGATTCTCTAAGCAAGATTACTGGAGCAGACTGCCATTCCCTTCTCCAGAGGATCTTCTTGAGCCAAGGATTGAGCACGGGTCTCCTGCTTTGCAGGCAGATTCAGAAAAATAAAGAGGTTGGATTTTCACGCTTTAAAACTCTTTCCTATCTTATCTAGCATTCTGTGAATGGACTGCAAGTTTGCTCATGGTGGTCTATACTTTCCTGGTACCTCAGCCATTGAGCAGTAAGACTAGTTGAAAAAAATGAACCATTCCTCCCTACCCCAAATATCTGAAACACTGACTCTTCAACTTAACTAAGATGTGATAAATTTCTAACCTTTCCTCACATGTTCTCTGTTCCATCAGTTCTGAAGTTAATACTATAAAGATGAAATCCTGTTTAGATGAAAGGTTTCCTGGTACCTCAAGGGTACTTAAGTTATCTGTACAACTAGGGATCACCAAACAAAATACCAAGAGATGGGAAAGCTAAAGCAGGAAAGGGAAAGACAGACTCTCAAGGTATCTTTTTAATTCTTTGGTGTGAAAAAGCCTCTCTGAGAATAAGTGAAATGGTACTTTGAAGAAAAGTGGAATTTCTATAACTACATGTGACTTTTTCAGTATAAATGCACAGGACAAGAGAGAGGGGCAAAATAAGAGACCAGTACGTATCTAGTAAAACCAAAACAGCTCAGAAAAGATTAGACAAGGAGACAGATGGGTACCAATGACCCCACTGGCAGCCTTGGGATTTCTCGTTCCTTTTTGGGGATTTCCACATCCATTTAGGAATGCATCTTGGCCTACTATTACAGATCCAGCCCTGGGAAGAGGCGTCTGTGGTTAAGCCTCACAATCCTTCATTTAAATCTAGAGGACTGCTGCTCTGACAAGTAAGAGAGGCATGTTTCTGGGTGCTCTTAACTATAAATCACATTCTACTGTAACTCTTTCTTTGCTTGACTGGGAGCTCCTTGAAGGTAGCAGCTGATTCTTAATCATTTCCCTACTTGTAAACCAAACAGAGTGGCCTTCATTAGGTACTTGGTAAATGTTTTGGCATCTGATTGACTGAATTGAAGAATGAACAACATAGACTAGATGCTGTTTACTTTCTCAAAACTTCTATTTTTGTGGGGAAGTTATAATGCCCTTTCTATTTTCATTTTTTCTTTAAAAAAAAAGCTACAGCATCTAGAAATTATCGGTCAATGCAAATTAACTAAACAGAATCACAGAACTTCAGCCATGGAAAGAAGAGCAGATTGAATAGGAAGTTTTGATTTTATCCTTTTGACTTGTTCAGCATCTAGCTTCATGTCTGGAGGACTGAGTTTCTCTGGGAAGACTGACTGGAAATCTGAATTTAAAAACAAAGGAAAAACTAGGAGGAAACAAAACACTCAAAAGTATTAAGAATAAATATGTGTTTCTGTTTCAAAGCAAAACAAAACAGAAAGCAGCCCTCATGTGCTCATTTCACAGACTTCCATCACATTGCTAAACATATCCCTTAGACACCCCTGCAGAGTAGCTGCAAGAGCACCGGGAAGCACTGAAAGGGCATCTGGTGGTCCATTGGTTTAGACTCCAAGCTTCCAATGCAGGGATTGTAGGTTCAATCCCTGGTTGGAGAACTAAGATCCTACATGTCATATGGCCACCCTCCCAAAAATAACATAAAACAGAAGCAATAGTGTAACAAATTCAGTAATAACTTTAATTGAAAAAAAAAGGAAACATGGGTGTGAACTTTGTTTCTGCCACCTACATGGTTGCTCAAATCTACACAGTAAGTGAACACATTTAAACCTCTCCAGGTCCCAGTTTCCTCATGTATAATGTAGGCATTAAGCTTTTAAAGCATAAGGACTGATTAAGATAATTCATGTTAAAATATTTTGTAAAATTTATAGCCACATGCAAATGTTCATTTTAGTCCTAAATATTTTATTGTTGCTGCTACGGTAAACGGAACAGTTTTCTTAATTTATGGCCTTATCTTCTGCAGGGATGTACATGTATGGAAATACAAACATGATGAGGCTATTCAGAATCAAGCTGACTAAACCCTAACACTGAAATTCAGTACAGGCTGCAACTTGATTTTACCCCTGTTAAAGATTAAACTAGTCAAATGCTGGCTTCTAAAATATCCCAGTGATCCTTTTGATTAGTATTGTTCCAGAATTTCTAATGTACTTACTGAGTTTAATTAAGACTTGTAAGAAGCAGAAGAACCAAGCAAGTTACTTAATATAGTACTTTGCACTGTGCATGCTTTCAAGCATAATGTATAAAATAGTCTTAAAAAAAAAAGAGTTTCCCTGAACCAAAAAGGAACTATGTTTTTTTGAGCACCTATTATAGAATATAATGAGCCTACCAAAAGTTACTTTATTCATCCAGTAGGCAACTAAAGTGTCAAATTTAAGTGACCTAACATCACATGGATAGTCAACCCTGGAGCCAAATTCCAATCTAAGTCCATTTGACTCAAAAAGCCAAGTGCTTTTCACTACATTATACCACAGAATCTGAACTGCAGCATTTAAAAACTTTACTGCTTGACTCTCCCATATCCTTGAAGGATTTTTTTTTCAGTCCTCTGCATATTATTCAAGGTTACAGTTCAACAGGAGACGGAAACATCCAGAAAGAATGACTGCCTTTAGGGAGCGTCCATAGGTGAAAGGGAGACTAATATCGCACTGCAGAGCCTTTGACACTTATTAAATTTGTACCTTGTGCAAATATTATCTTTCTAAACAAACAAAGAGAATAAGGGAGGAAGAGAGAAGGAAACATTGGTCCTGGGACCAGCTCTGCCACTCACTCGTATGGTTTGGGACAAGTCACTTCACAATCTTTTGGATTTTGTTACCTTTACTGTAAAAGGAGGGATTAATCTGAAAAAAAACCCAAAGAATGTACCACATCAAAAGTGAACCTTAATGTAAACTATGGACTTAGGGTGATATTGACATGTCAGTGTCAGTTCATCCACCGTGACAAATACACCATCCAGTGTAGGATATTGACATTTGGGGCAGCTTCGCACATGTTGGGGCAGGGGATACATGGGAACTCTGTACTTTTCACTCAATCTTTCTGTGAACCTAAAACTGCTCTACAACATAAAGCCTATTAAGAAAAAAGAAGGATTACGCTAAATAATTTCTAAAATTCCTTCCAGCTCTAAGACTGCAATATTCTAATTTACTCCACACAAATCATTAAAAATTCAGAAGGAGGAATAAACTGGTCAATCTTTCATTAGAAATTCATTAAGATTAGATGCAGGGGTGGGGTGGGAGAAAGACTTGGATAATTAAAGTCAAGATCTCCTAAACCTGGAAACAGAGAGAGAAACTGGAAATCAGAATGTAGAAAAATAAACTAGGTCTTTTCTAGCCTTTCCAATCCTAAAACTTATTCTGGAGTCTTGGGCAAGCACAGTGAGGAATACAGAGAGGCAACATCTCTCCACCTCCAGTATTGGATTCTGGCCAGTTCTCTTAAAAGCAAGAAATGTGCTAATCAGAGAGAACTGGAATTCTTTTTTTGGCTGTGCCACAGGGCATATGAGATCTTAGTTTCCCTATCAGGTATCAAACCAGGCCCCCTGCATTGGGAGTGCAGAGTCTTAAACACTGGAATGCCAAAGAGTTCCCAGAACTGTAATTCTGTCCTGTCCTACCCAAAACCAATCTCCATGCCATCTGGGCCTCTCTTCACCTCTGTAGGTAAAGAAAAATACACGAATCCCTTTCATACCAGGGAGGACAAAAGAATATAAATATTCTAGAGATCAGGCTCCAGACACTCAGAGGCAGGAGACAGTAAGGGAAGCCACTGAACTGAAAGCTATTTGAGAGGCATATACCTTTTTTAGCTCAATTTTACCAGAAATAAAGCACACACATAGAAATGACAAGAATTATTTATGCAGATTAAGTACAAGTGGCTACACCAAGTTTTCACTTCAGCTTGACCAGCACCTGTATATATACTACCTGTACTGCTAAGAACTTTCCACCTGGCTCACAAGGGTCACCCGGCTCCAGCCCGTGCAGTATGTGAAGGATGCAAGTGTAAGAAGGCCTTCCCTTGTCATTGTTTCTGCCATAAAACTTTCATTCAGAGAGCTGGTAGCTAACTCCTTTAAATACCAAAATGTATATATGTTCTAACAATTTTGGAACGAATTATATCTAAGATGAATTGTGCGTAACCCTTGCTTTCTTAAACAAAGTACACTGAACACAAAATACTTTGTTTTTCAACTGATTATATACCCTTTAGGGGTATATTTTTATGTCTCCTTTCTTGATCTTCTATGCTCTTGCCACTGTGCCTTAGTCAGTCTAGTTTCTGTTACTTCTAATTCTGCTGTGGTCTTTAAAAGATAACCAGTCTGATCAGGACTGTGTATAAAGCAGAGGTGAAACTGGCTCTGAGGACTAAGGGACTTTGAGTAAGACTAAGAGGGCAGCCAGTTGGACATCTGTCATAACACAGGTGACATGGGATGTTAAACTGGAAATGTCAAGTAAAGCAAAAAGATAAAATGGACTAAGACACCAGACTATGATGCGATCAAGACTATAAAAACTCCTCATTCAGAAAGAAGGTAGGAAAGATTAGAGGTGTGGAGACCGAGAAGAGACTGATAAGGAGGATTTCTTCAGAGAAAGCTGCTGGTGAGACTGAGTCCCACTCCACAATCCACCAATAACAAAAAGATAATAACCAAATATAAAAACAGGCAAAGGTTCTTAATAGAAATTTCTCCAAGGAAGACATGCAAATGGCCAATAAGCACATGACAGGCTGTTCAACATCATTAGCCATGTTGTTGTTATTTAGTTGATAAGTCGGGTCTGACTCTTTTTGCAACCCCATGGACTGTAACTTCCCAGGCTCCTCTGTCCACGGGATCTCCCAGGCAAGAATACTGGAATGGGTAGCCATTTCCTTCTCCAGGGGATCTTTCCATCCCAGGGATTGAACCTGTGTCTCCTACATCGCAGGCAGATTCTCTACCACTGAGCCACCAGGGAAGTATGCCTCATTAGCCATGAGGGAAACATAAGTCAAAGCCAAATAAATATTTTTTAAAAAACCATCAAACACTGAACAGTCAACTATAAAAGGCCACATATTACATAATTTCATTTACATAAAACATCCAGAATAGGCAAATCTATAGAAATAGAAGGTAGATTAGTGGTCACCTAGGGCTAGGGGCAAAGCAAGGAGAATGATAGGTAGCAGCTAATAGACATGAAATTCTTTAGGGGCATAAAAATATTGTAAACTTAGACCGTGGTGATGGCTGCACAACACTGTGAATATACCAAAAAAACTGAATCGAGCATGTAAATGGGTAAATTACGTGGTATGTGAGCACCATCTCAATTAGTCTGTTAATAAGAAACGAAGAGAAAGAGAGCGAACACCAGAGCTGGAAACGTTCCCAAATGCCTCTCTAAAATTAAAACACCCTCTTGTACCCTCTCTTGTTTCCGAGTGAGTTGCTGGATCAGTTCAACCACCCCAGATGTTTTCCTTATTTCCTGCCTTTGAGCTGTACTCTATAATTTAGTATTAGCAGAAAGTTAATAAAGACAACATACTCTTTGTTGCTCCATTTTACACCATGTTTACCATTTTCCTCCAACATACACATTTCCTCTGTTTTCCCTCTGCAGCTGAGCTGCCAAAACCTTGTAGAGGGAATAATTACCCTTCTGTACCCCTTCCTGCTTTCAAGACGGTCCCAGTCCTTGTGCATAATCAAGTGTCTACAGCAAACTAATGTTTTGCCTGTCTCTTCAGGAAGTTTTTACTTCACTCAACTGTTCCTGAGCTATGAGGGGATTTTTTCCCCCTCGTGGGGAGCAAGAATAGCAGAAATGGACAGGACTCACTATTTCTCCATCTCTTGATTTTTAGAGGCTAATTCACTTGCCAGAAAGAAGTTGGCAAGTTCACTTGCTTTCTTTTTCTTCTAAAAGCAATTTATTGACTTCCACTGAACACTACAAGGAGTTTGTACCAAAGTTTAGTCAAAATTAGTCCTATCCCTACCAGCACTTTAAAGTCTTTCTAACATTCCACACCTGGCTATTTTACTACTTTTCATCATAGTATTTCTTAGCTGGAATATGACTGAAGATAATCTTTCTAAAAGTTATTTGGACCTTATTCTCTAATTCAGAACGTCTGCTTTCTAGACTGTTCTGTATAATTTCTTGTCTTCATGTTATCTGAAAAGTATTTGCCTACTAACAGGTAGAACAGGATATAAGAACTTCCTTTTCATAAGTCTCTAAATGAGGCATTAAATAAAAACAAACAAACAGTATTATAGCCAGTAAATGTCTTGTTTTATCCATGAACAATTTAATTCTGTACTTGTGTGCCAGGTCAATGCTATGAAGGTTATACTCTATTTTTTTCAACAACAAAATTTAATAAAAGTAAAGTAACTGTTGCAGAGAGTGAGTTTTGAGTTTTTAAGCAGCATGCATTTATATCTACCAATTTATTAGCACCATACATAAAGTGTAAACCAAACCAAACCAAAAGTATCTGCCTTCCTCTTGGGTTTTTTTTGGCTGTGCATGGCATTTGGGATCATAGTTCCCCCACCAGGGATTGAACCTGAGCCCCCTACATTCGAAGTGCAGAGTCCTAACCAGTGGACCACCAGGGAAGTCCACATTTGCCTTCTTAACTGAAAGAACATGACCTAAGAGTAACTTTATGCCCTTATACACTGCTGGGAGCAGTGCAAAATGGTACAGACATCTTGGAAAATGATCTGACAGTACCTCAAATGATTACAACACAGGATTACCATACGATACAGCAATTCCACTTCCAGGGATAAGAAATGGAAACGTATGGATACACAATAACTTATACACGACTGTCCAGAGCAGCAACATTCATAATAGCCAAAATGTAGAAACAACCCAAATGTCCACCAAATGGTGAATGGATAAACAAAATAAGGTACAACCTACAACAGAATATTATTCAGCAATGAAAAGGAGTGAAGTGCTGCTTCATGCTGTAATAGAGATGAACTTTTAAGGCATCATTTTAAGTGAAAGAAAAGTGAAAGTCACTGAGTTGTGTCCGACTCTTTGCGATCCCATGGACTATACAGTCCATGAAATTCTCCAGGCCAGCATACTGGAGCGAGCAGCCTTTCCCTTCTAAAAAGGCAATCTTCAAAACCCAGGAATCGAACCAGGGTCTCCTGAATTGCAGGCAGATTCTTTACCAACTAGGCTATCAGGGAAGCAAGAAAGTAATCACAAAAGACTACATACTGTATGACTCCATTTATATGCAGTGTTCAGAACAGGCTAATCTATATAGACAGAAAGTAGATTAGCGGCTGCCTAGGCCTGGGATGTAGGGAGTGCTGTGGATTTCTTCTGGGGTAACAAATGTCCTAAAGTTGACTGTGATGACAGCTGTATATATCTGTGAATATTCTAAAAGGCTGTTGGTTTGCACACTGTAAATGGGTAAATGTATATTATGTAAAATATATCTCATAAAGCTGTCTAAAAAAAAGATTTACTCTAATGCAAAAGACCATCAACTGACGACAAATAAGAGTATGTTAAATATTCATAAGATAAAATATTTTACTTACAATAAAAAGAACCAAAATGCTAACTCATGCAACAACCTGGATGAACCACAGAAACTTGATGCTAAGAGAGAAAAAGAAGCCAGTCACAAAAGAACACATGTTGCATGATTCCCTCATATAAAATATTCACAAAAGGCAAATCCACAGAGATACAGAGCAGATCAGCGTTCGCTGGGAATTAGAGGTGGGAACAAAAAGTGACTATACGTAGGCACAAAGGATCTTTCTGGGGTGATAGAAATGTTAAAACTGCACTGTGATGAGTCTCACAACTCTGTAATATTACTGAAAAATCACTGAATCGTATACTTAAAACATTATTTTTTGATCTGTAAAGTATATTTCAATAAGGCTGTTTTATAAAAAAATTTATTCTAAAAATATTTTAAGGAGACAAATAACTCAATTACTAAAATTGGTAAAATATATGAACAGGCAAGTTAAAGAAGAGAAAGTATGAATGAATCAAAAGACAAAAAAATGTTTAACCTCACTAGTAATAAGAGAACTAGTTACTAACTAAAACCACAATGCACCCAACAGATAGACAAAACTCCCTGGAAACAACTCAAATGTCTATCCATCAAGAGAAGAATAAACAAACAATGATATGATCATAAAGTGGAATAATATCTGGCAGTGAAAATGAATGGATTTAATTTATATATCTATTACAATGCCAGTTAAATAAAATTTAAAATCATGTACAACAATACTAAAATAGCTTACGGAAAAATAAATACAAATTCAGGACAGTGATCCCTTAGGATGAGGAGCAAGGGAAATGTGATCAGGGATGGGCTGACAGAAGATTTCAACTAAACTGGTAACATGTAATTTTTTTAAGCAGAGTAGTGAGTGCATAAAGATTTGATTCTTCAAAATTGTTTGGTTTGTTTGAACCATTTCACTACAAATTAAAATTTTAAAAATTTACTCTAAAATGTTTAATTTACTGCCATAGAAAATAAATAAATTTGGAATAAACTTTTTTAATTATTGAAATTAAATTCACAGGCCATAAAATTCACTCTCTTAAAATGTACAGTTCAGTGATCTTTAGTACTTTCACAAAACTGTACAACCATCACCACTATTTAACCCCAGAACATTTTCCTTACCTCAGAAAGAAACCCCAGCCCCATTATCAGCCACTCCCAGTTCCCCAGACCCAGTCTCTGGCAACCACTAATCTACTTTCTGTGTCTGTGAATTTGCCTAATGTGAACATTTCACTTAAGTGGAATCACATGATGGATAGTCTTTTGTATACAGTTTCTTTAAAAATTAAAAAATCACAATTTTAAAGTGCTCATCCATGCTGAAACATGTATATCCATACTTCATTTCTTCTTATGAATGAAAAATATTCTACTATATGAATATATCACACTTATTAATCCATTCATCAGCTGATAGACATCTCAGTTGTTTTCACATTTTGGCTATTATGAATAGAAGAAGAAAGCTGCTCAACTGTGTCCAACTCTTTGCGACCAGGCCAGAATAGGAGTGGGTAGCCTTTCCCTTCTCCAGGGACCTTCCCAACCCAGGGATTGAACCCAGGTCTCTTGCATTGCAGGCAGATTCTTTACCAGCTGAGCTAGAATGAATAATGATGCTATAAACATGTGTGTACACATTTCATATGAACATATTTTCACTTCACTTGGGTACATAACTATGAGTGGAATTGTTCAGTCTTATGATAACTCCATGTTTAACTTTTTAAGGAACTGCCAAACGATATTTCCAATGCAGCTGTACCTTTTCACATGAAATATAATTCTGAAAGCTATTTACTCTTGTAAATGTTTTTAATAGTATGATATCATTATAAACGTATTGAGATAAACTTTAAAGAAGAGTATTTACCCCAATGCCGTCTGGGCCTAACAGTAATGGATTTCATTTTTGTCAAAAATATGGATTTCATATATGTTTAAGATTATAATCATAGAGAACATATAATTTGTGTAAATAATTTTTCACTTTTACTGTATATCTAGGAAGTCATTTCCATAACTCATTTACTCAAACTTACTTCTTCATGATGATGATTCTATCAAAAATTATAAAGTAGATTCAATATTATCATACATGTTTAGGAAGCCTACAGTATTGCAAATGCCTTTGTCAATTTCTTCTAAGGATATGCTTTCATCAGTGGCGTATGAACTTAAAAGAATCTGAACTGCTTAAGATTCAAAGTAAATAATAAAATTAACAGCTTATATTTTCCAATTTTCAAAGTAAAAAGATTTTGATGGTTTGGAATTTAAGATTAGTAATTCCAATCTTGAAGTATCAGTTTAAAAACAAAATTATTTTAAAAGACTAAGTACAAATATTAACTAAAAATATCAGTGACTTAAATTACCAACCTTATATATATCCTCAATGCATCTACTAAGTTGTTCTTCTGTCACCAAAATAGTCCCTGGCACCATGTCACTCTCTGGAATCTCTAAAGGACAAAAAACAAAATTACTCATGTTCAGCATCTCAATGGGCCTAAGGAAAATGTTTTACTAGAAAGTTTGGGATGTAACAGCTAAAATTAGAAAATCAACATGGTTACAACACAGCAACATTCAAATACAATATTTCACAGAATGTTTCACTGATTACAAACATACATTGTTATTTTATGTATCAATAAGAAAGAAAAAAAAAAGCAAGTAACCTATGAAACATTATCACTTAGAAGTCTAATTTTAAATTAATGAATGGGAAATTGGAGATTAAATGAAAATGGCAGAATCAATAGCCATATCTGGGTTATTGGTACACGGATGTTCATTACACTAATCTCTGTACATGTATTTGAAAATTTCCCTAAAAAATTTAAAAAATATAAAAATTTAAATTTTTAATTAAAAATTTTAAATTTAAAAGCTCAACTTTTAAAACAGAACTTTTAAAAAAAGGTATTAAGACAACTTAGATTTATTTTATACAGTTTTGCTATATATCATTCTTTTTTTTTTTCCTATTCTGCATGGCATAGAGGATCTTAGTTCCCTGACCAGGGATTGAACCTGTGCCCTCTACAATAAAGGCATGGAGTCCTAGCGACTGTACCGCCAGAAGTCCCTATCATTCCTGATAAAAGCTAAATAACTGGAATAAACAGGATAAAGAATTAAAACTTCACATTAATTAGTGTCCAACTCTTCTGAAACATTTTTGGTATTTGTGTTGTGCCATAATATATTGTCCTCTAGGCCACAGAGTGCAGTGATGTGATATCCTCAAGAGCCCTTGGCTTTACTACTGTCATCACAATTTTCTTCAAAGTCACTGACATCCACTCTACAAGTTTTAACACTCATTTGCAGGCATAGACAACACCACAGTTGCTACCTGGCCAACAATGATAGTGAGACGCAGCTAGATATTAAGAGTTGCTACAATGAGAAAGAGATTTCCAAAATAAAGTTTTTTTTAATGTGAAAATAAGTGCCTCTTGGAATTGATAAAATATGGTAATTCATCATTCTTCCTAACATATCCCTAAAAAATGTGCTGCAATATGAAAAACAAAATAAGAAAGCATATATGTTAGATTGTTTTTCCAGTGGCAATGAAGGGATTTACGCGTCAAATCAGTCTTATGCTAACTCAGTCCTTTTTGTCATCAACAGATGTTATATGCCAAACATGTGGCTGGCATTACAGATGTAAACTAACGCATAAGAATGCCTGGTAAAGAGATACCCAATAAATATTCTTTGAAGGAGTGAACAAGGCCCAGGACAAAAATAACCGACCCACAACTGGACTGAGTCTAGGCCTCCCAAGCACAGTGCTCCAGCAGTCGTGTCAGTCACTCTGTCGTGTCTGACTCTTGCCACCCCATGGACTATAGCCTGCCAGGCCCCTCTGTCCATGGAATTCTCCAGGCAAGAATACTGGAGTGGGCTGCCATGCCCTCCTCCAGGGGATCCTTCGTACCCAGGGACTGAACCCAGGTCTCCCACACTCCAGGGAGATTCTTTACCGCTGCGCTACCTGGGAAGTCCTAGTGCTCTAGACCAAGGCTCAAACTGGAACACACACTTGAATTCCCTAGCGGGCCAATCAAAACAGTGCTGGGCCCAACATCAGAGCTTCTAACTCTGTAGGTCTGAGGCGGAGCCCCAAAAGTTGTATTTCTAATAAATTCCCAGGTGATGCTGATGCTTCTGGTCCTGGGACCACACCCTGAGAACAACTGCTCTGGACTAAAGGAAATACCTGGTCAGTCACAGCAAGGAGATAACAGATTAGGAATGAGGTATGGTCTCACATGAAATTAGATATAACTGAAGTCCTAGGCCTTAATGATGAGTGTCAATCAAAATAATACTTCATTTTTTGAGAAATGCACTAATCCCAGACTAGATTTCTATTAAATACATAAAGGAATTTTAATTATTTATTCAGACATCATTTTCATGTTTGAATAATCACAAGTTTCACTTCACCAAAGCTCAATTTGGTGGAGCGTTACTAACACAAGAATTAGGCTTTCTTTATTCTTACCCACTGAATATTCACTGGAAGGACTGATGCTGAAACTGAAGCTTCAATACTTTGGCCACCTGATGCGAAGAGCTAACTCATTTGAAAAGACCCTGATGCTGGGAAGGACTGGGGACAGGAGAAGGGGAAGACAGAGGATGAGATGGCTGGATGGCATCACCGACTCAATGGACATGAGTTTGGGTGGCCTCCGGGAGTTGGTAATGGACAGGGAGGCCTGACGTGCTGCAGTCCACGGGGTCGCAAAGAGTTGAACACGACTGACTGACTGAACTGAACTGAACTTAAACCCCTCTACACACACTCTATAAATGACTTCTATACAAATTCTACACAGAATTAAACTGGGCTTAACCATACATCAATTCTTCTCTTTATTTTTAACCTGAGAAAATACTATTATGGAAAGGTATTTGTTCTTTTAAAAACTCACTAAAAATGCTGAAATGATACTCTGTATCATAGCACTAACCTCAATAAAGCATGAAAATATACCGAGGGAAGTGGTTAAAAGACATTAAATATAAGGGAGAGAGGTTCAAGAAGGAGGGGATGTATATATACAGTTACGACTGATTCCTGTTTTTGTAGGGTTAAAACCAACACAACACTGTAAAGTAATTATCTTCCAATTAAAAATAAAAAACAAACACACACTTAAACTCACTGGCCAAATCTGGGGAAATCTGAGCATCAAAATGAATACAGGGATATTCAGTCATCCACTGAATTAAAGAAGAATCTGAATCTGTATGGATATTTAAATAAAAATTTTTTAAGGAGATGAGGCAAGGAGAAAAGAAAAGCTCTTCCTTACAGAAGAATATCAACTAACAAAATAGAAACAATTAAAAAAAATAGAACGTCACCATTTTATGGGCAAAAATTATCAGGGGATATCAGTATGAAGGACTGTTGAGAAACAGGATATTCACACTGTCTCATATGTCGAGCATCCCATAGATTATTATTAATTAAAAAAGGAGGAAGGTATTTTTACAGTGAAGAAATCTGGTTGCTACCATCTTAATCAAATAATCACATTTAACTTCACTAATGGAATAAACTGATGACATGTGTCCATAATCTGATGGACTGAAAAATAAAACTGTATACAGTATTCCTTCCAAAATGTTTAACCTGGATCTAATCACAAGGAAACAATTAGACAAATACAAACTGAAAACCAGTCTATAACCTGGGCTTCCAAAGTGTCAGAGTGAAAGACCATTAGGGATCTATTCTACATTAAAGAATTAATGTAAGTAAATGCAATTTAATTTTAAAAAGACATATAAAGGAAATTCTTTGGACAGATAAGAAATCTGAATAACGTCTATATGTTAGAGGATGTCTGCAACTAACTCTCAAATGCTTCAGGAAAAAAAATATGTGTGTAGGAAGAGAGAAAGAGAAAGTGAACATGCCAAAATGTTAATTATGTGAAGTACATACGGATGAGACAATGTATTCTTCTTAGAACTTTCATGAAGTGGATTTTTCAAACTAAAAAGTTGAGGAGAAAAAAAACAAAAGACACTGAACTACATAGACTTAAGTCATTTAAATCCAAAACATGGAAGAAGGTCCTTTAGAGAGACCCCAAACCACCAGACTTCCTTGTTTACCTGCTGTATTCAAACATCGATGAAGAGGAGCTAATACAGGCTGAAGTAAGTACTTGGCTGCCAGTTGTGGCTGTTCTCTTGACATAGTTACAAAGGTTGTGGTGGCAACTCTCTGAAATTGTCGTGCTGCCAATTTATCTTGGAAGTGAAATAAATCCAAAATCTAAAGGAAAAATTCCGTAAGGTAAATACCAGGCTCTTTATAAGAAGTACTACAATAACTAAGAAAAGAACACATTACACAATAATTTCTTTACACCAAAAAATAAATTCACTGCAGTAACACTGATCCAGCAGAGTTTTTTTTTTAATTAATTTAACAAATCAGCACCAAAGGGTATGAGAGCTGAAGGAGCTATGTTTTTATTAAACACTTTTATCAGATTTATAAAATATGTGTTATCTGCTGAAAATTTGGAGAAAAATTTCTAAGGAAAAAATTAAATTCCAAATTACTATAAACACTTTTGGTGTATTTTTTCCAATATGTTCTCTGTATAATTCTGTCCTCTTTTCAATTGAGACCATACTTAATATTAAATTTTGTGTATTGCTGAAACCTTCTCATATTGTTATAAATTCCTCAAAAATATTATTTCCAGATATTCAGCTTTTCCCTCAAATTTTGCTATGATAAATAGCAATTATGGGGTCAAGGCATATAAATATATTCAGAATCTGAAAAGCCTGTCAGATCTGACCAAGGGTCAACTTTATTCTCAGAAAATAAACATTAAAAAACAAAAACCAAACAAAAAACCACTGATCTCTCATGTTTGAGTCTAAGTACCCAACAGAAGAGTGCATTCTGTTCCTGGCTTAAAAGTGACTCAAACGTTTTTTTCAGATACGAGAATCCGCTGTTCCAAAACTGTATGTGACCTGTGATGCTGCCAAAAACAGGCTCAGAAAGACTAAAACCTATGACTTGATGGTCTCATTTCCTTAAGTGCCAAAATTATAGCTACTAGTTTTAGAAAATGTTTACTCATCATTGCAAATAACTTTATCCTGTAAGAAATAATTTCTACTTAATATCTTCCAGTGTAAGATTTTACATCATGGTATTTGTTCCCATGCATGCTTCCCCATGAGAACCTGAAGACCAGCATAACAGCTGAATGACTTCCTTTACACTGTACTCCAAAAGGCATATCTAACATCTAAAAGCATGTAGAGTGGTAACTAAGAACACTCCTTACACATTTTCACCTATCAGATTAACAAAGAAAAATTTTGTGTAGGCAAAGGTGTGGGAAAACAAATACATATATAATATCAATCAAAAATTTAAATACATATACTCTTTAAGCCAATCATTTCAATTCTAAAAATTTTCCCTATTAACTGGAGCACTGTAACAGCAAAACAATAGAAACAATTTAAATGTCCATTAACAGGAATCTGGTTAAATAAATAATGGTACACAATATGATGAAACACTATGCACCCAAGGAAAAGATAATGAGACAGCTTAATTGAAATGATCTCCAAGATACATTGTTAAATGAAAAAAGCAAAACGGAAAAATAGTGTGTGAAGTATATTATCATTTGGGTAAAAATTAGAATATAAAAACAAATACATACACACATAATTGTATATACATGATTCTGCAAAATAAATAAGAAATTGGTACAGAGGCAGGAGAGAGACTTATTTTTCCACTTACTCTTTTGTGCTTTTTAAAATTGTATATCATGCTAATTTACCTTTTTTATTTACTATATATTTTTACAAAAATAATTAAAAACACAGAAAAGATAAATACAACAAAACTATAGTTTCATATTCCAGTTTTGAGGGCAAGCTAGTTACTAACGATGAAAGTGAAAGTGAAAGTTGCTCAGTTGTGTCTGACAGTTTGCAACCCCACTGGTACAGTCCATGGAATTCCCCAGGCCAGGATACTGGAGTGGGCAGCCTTTCCCTTCTCCAGGTGATCTTCGCAATCCAGGGATGGAACCCAGGTCTCCCACACTGCAGGCAGATTCTTTACCAGCTGAGCCACAAAGGAAGCCCAAGACTACTGGAGTGGGTAGCCTATCCCTTCTCCAGGAGATCTTCCCGACCCATGAATCGAACCAGGATCTCCTGCATTGCAGGTGGATTCTTTACCAACTGAGCCATCAGGAAAGCCTAACAGATCAGTCTCTCCCACAGGTTTTTAATGTTATTAAGAAAGTCCTTCACTGAATAATAAACATTATATTGTTTTAACTCTACTGTTGTTGTTGTTTAGTCACTAAGTCGTATCCAATTCTTTGCAACACCATGGACAGGCAGGATTTTCCAGGCAAGAATACTAGAGTGGGCTGCCATTTCCTTCTCCAAGGGGATCTTCCCCACCCAGGGATCAAACGTGCGTCTAAAGCACTGCAGGCATATTCTTTAACACTGAGCCACTGGGAAAGCCCCTAACTCAATATTAGGTGAACATTAAAAGTCCTCTTTCTATAAATAAGCAGATAATCCTGAAACAAACAAAAGAAACATGATTTACCTGGGGACAGATATCTCTATAATAATCCTCTGGTGAAAGAGACTGCTGGGGACAAGAGGCTAAAATCTTTGCAATCAAGTCACACTTCTTCCAGTCGGCAGCTGCGGCCTCAGCATCACTCCCTCCAGCCGCCCCAGCTGTTAGCAATGGATACAGACGTCAAAAATTCATAGCACCTCAACACATAAGGTTCTCAAATTAGAGGAGAAACTTTCTTTTTCCCTACTGAAAGCTGCTAATTTCTTCTGTAAGATAAACTAACTCTTCCTACTTTCCTTTTGATGTTGGTCTCTGGCAAGTTCAGAGGGAAAAATAGCACTTAACCACTGTAATGAGAGTATTCATGTTATCTGAACACTAGTTTCTTCTTTGTGCTTATTACTGACACGTTTTAAATGATTATTATCTCTATTACTCTGTCTCTTTATATGCATCATGTCATTCAAACTGCCTTAAACTAGAGTTAGGGAGTAACAGATATCAGATTTACCTTACCCCTTAGAAAAAATATGCAAACAGTGGCTTTCAGACAATGGACAAAAGCAGCCCAAGACACTGGTCCCTAAGAGAAAGGAAGCAAACAAGGTGAACCCCATGAACACCCTAGCCTAGTACCTTGAGAGAGAATTTTTTTTTTGTTGTTGTTCCATACTGCGAGGCATGTAGGAACCCAGTTCCCTGACCAGGGATTGAACCAGTGCCCCTGCACTGGGAGCACAGAGTCTTAACCACTGGACCGCCAAGGCAAGTCCCTAGAGAGTTCTGAGGCCACACCACAGGTAAAGGAGAACCCAATGAAGCCGGCTACATTGCTGAATTAAAGAAGAAACACAGTTCAGAATTCATGGACGTCAACCCAGCTAGAGCTTTCAGGGTAAAACAGCAGCGAGGAGGAAGCTACACAAAGGGGGCACTCCAGAGATCAGCAGAGGAATCCTCTCTCAAGTCTTCTGCAGAGTATGGTGTGTATATGTGTGTTGAGAGAGAGGGAGAGTGACAGAGAGAGAAACCCAAGGCAAGAAACACCAGAAAGGAGTAGGGAGAACAACTCCCAGAGTTCACGCGGGGCTTGGCATAGTTAGTGTTCCTACTAGTGAGCATGGAAAAGCCTCTTAATACATACAGAATCAAATAAAATCCCAGAAAGGTATCACCTTTGGTGCCAAATTACCTTAGGTTAAAGGCTGTTATCCATCCACAGTAACAAGGTTTAAGAGTCAGAATTGAAGGACTCAAACTGATACCAAGAAAATTAACTGCATTCTAGCACAAACCCCAACAAAGGAACACAACAAAATATAGCATCTGGCAGTGTTAAATTAAAATGCCCACTATCCATTCAAAAATTACCAGGCACATCCACTCCAATGAAATATTTTTTAATATAAGGATTATGGTTAGAAAAAAAGAAGTAAATATCAGAAGAAACCTGTTCAAAAATGTTTCAGATGGTTGCTTCTGGGGATGGGAAATGGAATGGAAAGCTGCTAAGGACTGCTATTTTTGTCTAAAAGCATTATAGATCTATTGATTCTTTAAATTATGTGGATATATAATTTTGTTTAAAAATTAAAAAAAATAAATTAAAAACTACAACCATACTTAGTATGATAATTAACATTTCTTCTCTTAATGAGGACCAAGAGAATATAACTGGAAACGGATCTAAAATTTCATTCTAAAGCTTGTATCTCTTGGGTATCTCCAGCTTGAGGAGAATGCTTTTGTATTTTAAGTCCTGAGGTGAAGTACTCTTAGGACCTCTGGCCTTTTCCACAGAGAATTTCATAGTTTCTACAGGGTTTACTTAAACTTTCTGTACAATGTTTTCCTCTGATATTATAACTTATTTGAAACAGTTGACAATATTATGCAACATGAGCAGTGTATCACAATTATTTTGGGGGAAAATACAAAGAAAATGAGTTTTTTTGGAAAAGGAGATCATTAAAGTTTAACTTCCTCACGTCCCACAAAGGCACAAACAAAGTCTAGTCTCCATCAGATTTTACAGTCAAAGGCTAGAGATCAATAAAGAAAAGCGGATGCCAAAGTAACAAATGTCTATTTCTTACCACCTGCTCCTTCCAAAATGCCCCGGACTACTGCCTGAACACCGTTGGGTCTCATCAACCTTTCAGAGAGGAGCTGCCCACACAGATGCCGGAGCCAAGCTGGGGCCCGACACCTAACTTGCATCTTCCCTTCTGAGCAGGACTGAAAAATGAAGGGAAATGTGTGAATGAATGTCAGCGCAATGGATAGGATTTTTTTTTTTCAGATAGGATTTACAGAAATTAAAAATATACAAATACACTGAGTCAGACTGATAATTAACAGTAGTATGCTATACAGACTTCAAAAGGGCAAAATTTTTTCTTTTAAAAAAAAGGGGAGGGGGGAGTTCCCTGGAGGCCCAATCGTTAGGATCCCTTTGACTTTCGCTGCCATGGCCTGGGTTCAATCCCAAGTTGGGGAACTTAGTTCCTGCAAAGCCATCATGGCCAAAAAAGAATCTTTTAAAAAAAAACTCTGTAAACATTTATAAAATCTTCTTCAGCCTCACTTTTAATTTTAAGGAAGTAAAAATACAGTGAAACTTTTTCAAGTAAAGTATCAAGCAAAATTTCAAACCCAGAAATATACAAATATGTTTGTGAATAAAATATAGATTTGGGAGACACAAGATCCATGTAACCAATCTGAATGCAGTCCTTCCAATCAAATGTAGCTTCCAAAGACGACTCACCACTTAGAGGAAAGTCCACAACAGGGAGAGGGGGCTCCTGTCCTGGCCTCCGAGGTCATAGCTACTCTGAGTCCTTTTGACAGAGCAGTTTTAGGAAGAGCTAGATTTCCTCAAGAACTCCTTTTTGAGAGTTCTGTGGCACCACCATGAACAAAACAGACTTGCTGTCCCTTATTTTGGGCTGGAGTGCAAATTGTAGTGTGGTCATTCATTGTGTTTAACTGTGTGAGCGTAAAACTTAGTGAAGGAAACAATTTAACCCCAACTAGCCTGTTCTCTCTTTTCTAATTATTAACAATTAAAGAAATGTGAGGGGGTTGATGTGCCATGCACTGTGTTAAGTACCCCCCCCCCACAATCTCAAAAGGGACTTCATAAGGAAGATACTGTTGTCATCCCCATTTTATGGGTAAAGAAAGTAAGGGATGGAAAGGCTGACTAATTCAAACAATTGCACACTGGGGCTGAATTCCAGTGTGCCTAACTACTGAGCCTCTGCTTTCCACCATGTCCTTATAACGTATTTTGTTTCATCTGGCAAACTGTGGACTCACACAGAGAAGCAGAGCATGAGCAAGAAGGTCCCAATATGAGGCTCTAGTAATATTCTAGGGATGAGATGAAAATGATTTCAGCAAGGAGATATCTTTGTAGTCAGCTTCAGCTGGTCCTACAGTTAACTGTTTTGACCCTTGATGCTTTTTTAAAAAAAAAATACATATTTATTTATTTGGCTGAACGAGCCCTTAGTTGCAGCATGTGGGATCTAGTTCCCTGCCCAGGGATCGAACCTAGACCCTCTGCATTCAGAGCATACAGTGTTAACTCCCAGATCACCAGGGAAGTCCTATCCTTTGGACCTTCATGCTTTACTCATCTAAACTCATAACTAAAATTTAGGTACTAAAAGAAAATAGATAATTCCAGCTACATCACCAAATTGAATCATTTTGGATAAATAATTACTTCTAAGGAAAAAAGAAACTATATTATGCTGAGCAAAATATATACTATTACTTTTTTTTAAAAAAAGATCTAAGAATAGTCCATTAATAACTCTAGTTTTAATTCCTTGACTTCAGATATTCTATTCAAAGAATAAGATGTCCAAATACTTCTGCCAGAAGAATACTGTCAAACAGCCAAATTTTAGTTTTTAAAAAAAATGAAATATATTTTTGTCATAAGCCCTAAAAAATTATCACAATATTATTGGAAAAAGTGTCCATTTTTCATTAAAAGAAAAATCCCTTAAAATTATCCCAGAGGTCGGTATAATTTAGCTTGGCAAATACCATTTAACAATCTAAAAGATAAAACAGGATTCAACTAGACTAATTCCCAGAAGAAGACAGTTGTTTAGTCACTCAGTCATGTCCACCTCTTTGCAACCCCATGGACTGTAGCCAGCCAGGCTCCGCTGTCCATGGGATTTCCCAGGCAAGAATACTGGAGTGGGTTGCCATTTCCTTCTCCAGGGGATATTCCCTGTCCAGGGATCAAAGCTGGGTCTTCTGCATCACAGGCAAATTCTTTGCTGCTGAGCTACCAGGGAAGAAGACAGTATGCTACATTCTATCATTAAAGCTTCAGCCACAAGAGTCCCCAGGCTTGCATACCTGGGGCGGTCCTCCCTGGAGGATAAGTAATTCTCGTACTGCTAATGGCTGATACACTTGATCCAAGATGTCTCTTAGGGCCTTCCTCGATAGGGTTCTTTCTTCTTCGGTTAACACCTAAAAGAAACACATCCTTGGCTTCTGTGAGATACAAACCAGGCAAGCAATAGAAGGTAATGCTCTGCAACAGTGAACAAAAATGCTTATGAGGGGAGCAGGAGGCCGACTTCCTTTGCCTCTTTTTTTTTTTAACTTTTTATTTTATATTGGGGTATAGTCGATTAACAACACAGTGATGTCAGGAGGACAGCAAAGGAACTCAGTCATTTATAATCATCCATTCATTCTCTCTCAAACTCCCCTCCCATCCAGGCTGCAACATAACACTGAGAAGAGTTCCATGTGCTATATATCCTTGTTGGTTATCCATTTTAATTATTTCGCCTCTTGGTTTCCTTCCATTCAGAGGAAGCTATAATAAGGAAACACTCCTGGCCCCCTCTCCATTCCCTCACCCACTTCTGAGCAAGAGATTGCATCCACTCATCTGACTGCTGAGTTCTGGCACACACAGAGGAGCTCGCTCCTCTCCGGTCTCTTGGGCATGAGCGCACAGTCTGTTCTGCTCTCCTATGCCACAGATTTTTCAGGGGCATGTCCTCTGCATTGGGGCAGAAGGAGCTGCATTTTTCTAGCACCCTTTAAAGCTGGGTGAGAAGCACATCTCATTGTGGAATGCACTGTTAGGAGACCCAAGGGTTGCTCTCTATAGACCTTCCAGCTCTGCCTTGATGAGTAATAAAGGTGACATTCTGACTTGTCATCTCTCACTCTGTTAACTGTCTTTTCATTCATTCAGAATTTGGGCAGCAAAGAGGGTGCTGTTTAATTGGGTCCCTGCTCCAAGCCACAACAAACTGACCCCCTTTGGGAGCTTCACGATCAAGACTCAGAATCCTGCTCATTACAGTTTAGTAAACTGTGATGCAGATGCTGATCAGAGCAAGAGCTGTGGCAGGACTTGTCCAGCCTCATACTGTCCACCCACCACGTTTCCCCTTCTCCCTCCACCCCATGACTTGGTCCTTTCTGTGTTTCCCTCTTCTTTTCTCTCTCTGCCTGAGACCTCTGGGTACTGCTTAGCTCAAACAAGAGTCATAAGACCTGCTCCAGACCCCTCATCTCAAGGAAGTGCAGGCAGCAGGCACTGACGGAGCTGTCAAGACGCACACCCTGTTGTAAAGAGCGAGGAGCTCTGCTCCGCAAAATATAAGGGCACTGGAGGAGACCATAATTTCACATGACTACTCAGGGGACAATGGCTTTTAAATGTTTTCTGTTTTATTTCCTTTTGTGAGCACACGGAGAACAAACAGAAAAGGAACAAGTTGGAGGGTGACACAGAAAGGCTGACAGAAAGATGAGGTGAGTGGATGTGATGAAATCTGGATGCAGGAGCAAAAGAATTACACTGCATGTGACCCTGGTTACATTTATACCTTAACAGCGTCTTCTGTTTAGGTTCCTGTGCTAAGGCTGGCAGTTCTCTCATGGGGAAGCAGTGGTCCCTGTTATGTTACACTTGTGAGTCTGATCTCCCCAGTGACTGTGTGAGCTGTTTGAGAAAATGGCCACAACTAATGCTTTTGTATCCTTCACATCACTTTATCGTCCAGATGCTCAAATCCTTACTGATTGTCAACAAAACACAGGCCTGTACCCTTAACACCTAATAGTAACCACCAACACTGACTGGACTGTGCAGGGCACCCAGTGCTTCATCTCACTTAATCTTCCCAAGAACTTAATGAAGGAGGCGTAAACAGTTTAATATTATTAGTAGTAGTAGTAACTTTTTGGTGAGCACTGCTGGGTATTGGGCCAGGTAGCTTACACACATTATCCTTAAACCTCACAGCCACCTTCCAAGGTAGTTGTTTTTTTTTTCTCAAGGCAGGTATTAATAAACACATTTTACAAAGGAGGAAAGAAAAAGAGATTCAAAGAAATAGCTTGTGACAACTGTTTCAAAAATGCAAAGAAGGAAACAGGTGAAATGGACTCTCCAGGAGTGAAAGGACTTGTATTTAATAAATGAAAGGTCCAACCCCCTATAAAGATTTGTCTATCCACCAGAGATGCTTAGGCATTTAATAAAAATTCTAGGTCTCTCCATCAGCACTTTTCCAAAGAACTGAGATGATCTCTTATAGCAACCATACAAAAGTACACACTGAGATTCTCACATACTCTCTCTCTCTCTCCATGGATGCTTACCTCTTCCTCAGGACTCAGTGGTAATCTCTTGCTTGGACAGAATCCCAGCTGGCACAGACCTGCTGCAATATCCCCTAAATGGCGGCAGAACACCAGGCTCCCCAGGGATGTGTGCTCAGCAACACTGAGGAGGACCCTGCAGCTCGTGTACAGCCTGCGGGTTGCGCTGGGAGTAGCACTGAGACAAACCACATCTTGAACAACAGCCCCAAACTCAGTCCTGTATCTTAGAGGGACTCCAACACCGGGCACGAGATAGGGGCAGACACCCAAAGTCACTACAAACTGCAAAACTGACTGGACAGTCTTTTGCTGGGAGATGCTAAGCGTGTCCGGGCTCAGAGCAGGAGCAGTTTCTGGAGTCTTCGGGTTGGGTTTACCTGGATTGAAATCAGCTGCCAGGCGGAGCATGGTTTCCTTCAAGCACAGCAGCAGGAGTAAGATCTGGGAGGTAAAATGCCAGGTGACGTCCATAGAGTCTTGCGGCCATTCTGCCTTATTAGCAATTTCATCCCGTAGGAGTTTCAATATCTTCCAGTGAGGATCTTTCAGAAACTTGTCCTCCAAAGCAGACAGGTTAGATTTTAAAGTAGCCAACAGGACGTCATGTTTCGTAATCTGCAGTGAATTCGAGCCTGATCCTTCTGAAGAAAAATCAGTCAAATTACATACATGGAAAACAAATTGTGCTTCCCTCCATGAAGAATGCATTGCCCACTCCAGTTCATCTTCTGAAGCCTGACTCAGGCGTTGTTACTTCTAGAAAGAGGCCTCCAACTGTGCCTCCCCAGTCAAGGCAGAATTCAAGACCACATTCCCTGCCTTACCACAGCTCTTTGTATGTAGTTAGAATTATGTACATAACATATCATATTGGGTTAGCCAAAAAATTCATTTGGGTTTTTGATAGCATCCTATGGAAAGACCTGAACGAACTTTTTGGCCAACCTAATACTCCATGGAGTTTGTTTCCATTCCTCACATGTTCTGAGGGGACAGGATGCTTGCTGCCCCAGAACCAAGAGGCCAGATCTTAATCAACTTACTGGGGTGAAACTATAGCGAGAACAGAAATCTAAAAAGGTAAACATTTACCACAGAAGGCTCATTCAAACTGTTCTAGATCCCAGCGATAAGGCACTGAAGAAAACAAAGTCCTTTCTGTCATAAAATTACAACAAGTGAGGCAGCTCACAGAATATGGACATGGGATGCAAAGAAATTATTTCAATCACACACACTCCCTAATACCTAGTCTCAATTTTTTCTGAACTCTCCCAAAATGGTCTTTATTGCCCTCTGCTGGTGAAGGAGCTCCTGCACACTCTCAACAGCTGACATCCTTGCTGACTCCCTCCTTGAAGTGCTCCTCTCTTGGGTTCTGGGGCAGCAAGCACCCTTTCTTGGTTTTTCCCTCCTACCTCAACAGCCATCTCGAAATGTCTCCTCCACTGATTCTTTTCCTCTACCAGATATCAAAGTGCTCCAGGGCTTGTCCTGAATTCTGGCTTATCTTCCTCAACAGTCTTATTCAGGCCTAGGTCTTTAAAAATGAACTATAAGCTAACAGCTCCCAAACAGACCCATAAGCCTGGCCTATGACTACCCTCTAAGTCTCAGAGACATATTTCCAACTGCTGAATGAAATCTCCACTTGGATATTTCTTAGGCTTTTCAAATTCAACAAATTACTGATTCTCACAGGAACCTTACACTCCCAAGTACAATTTAACCTGGTCACTAACTGGTTACATCTCCAGCTTTTTCTTTCATCCAACCCATCACCAAGTCTTACCTGTTCTGCTTACTAAATCTTTCTCAAATTTATTCATTTTTCTCCATCTCACAACTACAACCTTTGTGAAAGCCATGAACATCTTTAAACTGAAGTACAGAAGCACTTTCTTGACTGGCTTCCCTACTTTCACTCTCCCCAAAATTTACTTTTCACACATCAGATCCTCTTAATATTTAAAATAGATTTCTCTTGAGAATTCCCTGGCAGTCTAATGGTTAAGAGTCTGCCTTCCAATATTGGAGCATGGGTTCAATCCCTGGTCGGGTAACAACCTAAGATTCCCACATGCCACAAGATACGGTCAAAAATTAAATAAATAAAAAATAAAATAGATTTCTCTTGGTGGAAGCAGGTACACACATTCCTGATGTGTATACACCTAAAAGCGGAAATGCTGAGACACAGGTATCCGGAATCTCAATCTAAATATTATCTCCTCAGAAGTGGCCTTCCTTGACCACTCTAAAAGCCATCCCACACTATTAACTCTGTGATTACACCCAATTTCTTTTCTCTATAGTACTTATACCAATCAGTAATTATTTTATTGGTATTTACCTTCTTTCTTCTCTATTAGAATTTAAACTTAATGAGGGTGGGTACCACATCTCTCTTGCTTACACAAAGACCCAAACAAATATCTGTTAAAATGAATGAAGAGTGATAATAAAGATCTCCTTAGAACTCCTATAAGACCAAGCCTCTCAAAGAAAACTATCAACTCTGAACAAAGAGTAAAAAGCAAATATCTGAAGGTGCCTGAAGGTGATGAAAGTGAACAAAAACTAGAGAAGGCACCCAGAAGGAAAAAAACAGCATTGAATAAGTTTCCTGCTTTTCAGTCTGGTGTTAGGTCTTTGCATACCAAAAACACTAGAAGAAACTCATCTTACTGACTTGAGAACCAAAGCACAGAATTCAGGGCAACTATAGCAGGTGGAAAACAAGAAATCTCAGACAGTATAGAACTAGAGAGGAAAAGCTCCCAGTTCTGCATACATTCAGTTCAGTTCAGTCGCTCAGTCGTGTCCAACTCTTTGCAACCCCCTGGACTGCAGCACACCAGGTTTCCCTGTCCATCACCAACTCCCGGAGCTTGCTTAAACTCATGTCCATCGAGTTGGTGATGCCATCCAAACATCTAATACAAACTGTGCTTAAATATGTGGCTAATCTTTGAACTAAGCAAGTATGGGAAGAACTTTAAATACCTCAGCTAAAATGGAAAGAACTAAAAAGAGCTGCTGCCCATCGCAGAAGAGACAGAGCTTAGAGAATGAATCAGTCAAATGAACTGCATACTTCAGGGAACTCCCTGGTGATCCACTGGTTAGGACTCAGCACTTTCACTGCCATGGGCCCAGGTTTCATCCCGAGTTAGGGAACTACAATCCCACATGTAACATAGCATTGCAAAAAAAAAATGCCTACTTTAAAACAAAACCAAACCAAAAAAGATCAATCTCTCCAGAGGACTGTAACAGAATCTAGAGTTTCAACAGCATATCCTTCATGATGTCAATTATATAATCCAAAAGTCCTAAACCAGATGAAGAAACATGAAAATGTGATCCACCTCAAGAGAAAGACAACCAAACAGAGACTGATCTGAGATAACCCAGGTGTCAGACTGAGCAGACAAAGATTTCCAAGCAACTCTTATAACTATGTTCAAGCATGTGATGCAAAGTACTTATTATGAATGAACAAAATACAGACTCTCAGCAAAAGAGTAGCACACATTTTTTAAAAACCCAAATGGAAATATTACAATTTAAAAACAAAATATCTGAAATGTTTTAAAAAATCAATGGATGGATTTAACAGCTTTGAGATGACCCCCTCAAAAAAGAGACCTTGAAGTTATACCCCAAGAAATTATCCAATCTGAACAACAACAGATTTTACAGAAACAGAGCCTTAGTAGCTGTGAACACTATCAAATGACGCACTTGTAATAAAATAGAGAGTAACTAGAATAAAAGAAGAGAGAAAATGGATCACAAAAGGATGTGAAGAAATAATGATCAAGATTTTCCAAAATTTAGTGAAAAAGCATAAATTTACAGATTCAGTAAGCTCAGTGAGGCTCAATCCAGATAAGTAGAAAGAAAATCACATGTAGGCATATTATAGTCAATCATTAAAATCAGATAAAGATCACACTGATATAGGGCAGAAACCAACACGGTACTGTAGAGCAATCATCCTCCAATTAAAAATAAATAAATTAAAATTAAAAATTAGACAAAGAGAAAATCTTGAAAGTAGTCAGAAAAAAGCAGTCAGCATAGGAGACCAATGCTATGACTGGCTGTGAACTTATCATCACAAGCAATGACTGTTAAAAGATAATGGAAAAACATTAACGTGGTAACGGGGTAAAAAACAAACAAAAAACAACCACCACCTGATGTGATGACAGGAGAAAAAAAAAACCACCTATCAAGTCTCAATTCCATATCCAATAAAAAGTAACCTTCAAAAATGAAAGGTAAAGGAAGATATTTTCAGATCAATGAAAACTAAGATAACTGACTGCCAGCAGATCTGGAATACAAACAAATGCAAAAGGAAGTTCTTCAAGTTGAAGGAAAACAATGTCAGATGGAAACCTGGATCTTCAGGAAGGAAGGAAAAGTATCAGAAATGGTAAATATGCGGGTAAAAGATTCATTTTTTGCTTCTTTATTTGTTTAAATATATATACCTGGCTAAAGTAAAACCTATAAAACTGTATTATGGGGTTTATATCTTATATAGATACAATAAACATGAAAACTATAGTATAAAACCCAAAAGGGGTAGAAGGCTATAAAAGAACCCTTACAATTACAAGGTTTTTATGTGTCCTGCGAAGTGGTACAAGATAAATTCTAAGCAGATTGTGAAAAATTACGATGTATATTGTAATTCTAGAATGACTACTAAAAATGTAATGCAAAAAGGTGGGTTATGGTTATAAAACTATAATAAAATGCTGAAAATATAAATGAAATCAAACAGCAATAGACTTCAAAACTAAAGTTAATATATCTAAGAAAGATGCAACTGATGATAACTAAAAGGGTGTTCAACAATACATTATTTATAATAGTGTAAAATTAGAAATACACATTGAGTAAATTACAGTCTACCTGTATCTAACATACTGTATTTTATATGTAACATTTGTTTTGCTTATTATTGTCTCTCCACCAAGGAGAACAAAAACTCCTTGAGGACAAGGATACTGCTGTTTTGTTCACTGCTGTGTTCTCCTTGCCTGGAACAAGGCCTGTCTGACACAGTAGCTGTTCAAAATAAGGAGTTATTTATTGAATGAATGAATGATGGATGGATTATTTGAAGCCATTATACTATGATGAACATTATTCAATGACATGTTCACTAAAAATATTCTCAAGTGAACAGAGTAGAAATACTACATGGGGAAAAGATATGAACAGTTTACAGAAAAAGAAATGCAAATTGCTCTTAAACATGAACATATGATCAACCTTGCTCCTAAGAGAAAAGTAAATTAAAACTATACTGAAATGTCACTTCCCATCTATCAAGTGGCTAAAATCCAAATGTTTTTATAACACATTGTGTGTTTCAGGGAAACACACTTTCATACATGGCTGGTAAGAAACTAAAATGGTATATCCCTAAGAAGAGAAATTTGGCAATATCTAACAAAATTACATAGGCATTTAACCATTTCCTATAGATAGATACACAGGCAAAAATGCAAAGTGACATATACACAAAGCTACTCACTGTCGGATTGTTGGATAGGCAGCAGTAGGGAAGGGATGGGGCTGAACCAAAGTGTGCTTTGTCTTGCAGAAGCTAACCCTTAAACTGCACCAGGTGTCCCCAAAAGGTCACAAAACATCCAAGAAGAGAGTGTAGTGCAAGCAAACACTCAAGCACCTGTTTGCTTTCAGTTTTGGGCAACCTAGAGTAACCGCTGCCTCTTTATAATGCTTATGGATGCTCATGCCTGCCCTTTCATGAATATGCATGCCTCCCAGGCTTAAAACTACCCTGGTCCAATGGTTAGGGGAGATGGTGCTTTAAGGCCTATTTAACACAGAACAAACCTGACTTCATATTGGGTCTATTTCTTTAGCTGTAACCTTTGTGCCCTAGTGCCTGAAATATACACCATAGCCTTTTCTCTACCTCCTAGGTTTGACCTTTAAAGGTGTAACACTTTTCCACTTATACAGAGATAAAAAGTTGCAGAAAAGAAAATAACATTTTTCTCCATTGAACATTTTTCTCAGTTGGAGGTTTATAGGAACACCACCGACAACTGGGCCAAGTCCACAACAAGCCACACCCTATCCCCTTTCAGTATGAAAGAAGCCTGAATTCTAACTAGGTTAAGACAGTTTTCTGGTACCACCATCTTCTCAGCCTGCTGGCTTTCCAAATAAAGTTGTTATTTCTTGCCCAACCCTTGTCCCCCAATTTACTGTCCTGTCATGGCAGAGCAGTGAACAGTAACAGCTTGAACTTGGTAACACTATCTCCCTCACTCCTTACTTGTCACATGTAATAAATGCTTCTACTTTAAGAAAGTACTTGGTGTGTTCACTGAGTAAGGACCCCAAGTGTTAAACCCACTGAGCCTGGTAAAAGTATTTTTTTTATATTAACAAAAGGCTTAAAACAACCCAAATATCCATTCATAGAGAACTGATGAGTAAACAGTGGCATATTCACATAATGGAATACTATGCGGCTATAAAAGGGAAAGAGGAAGATTTCCATGTACCACTATGCAGCTATCTCTAAGACATATCAAATTTTAAAAGGTATAGAAGAACGTATAGAGTATGCTAGCTTTTGTGTTAGAATGGGAAAGTACACAGATTATTTTATTTTTTAAAAGTAGTAGAAGAACAAATTAAAAATTCACTACAATGAACTGTCTATAGAGGAAAGGAAAAAAAAATCAGTGGGAGTAGACACGGAAAAATGTATCCAGTTTTAGAGTTTTCCTCTTAAAGCACTGTACGTTTCTCATAGTCTTCAAAGGTGGTGCTACTAGTAAAGAATCCATCTGCCAATGCGGGAGACGCAAGAGACATGGGTTTGATCCCTGAGTCGGGAAGATCCCCTGGAGAAGGAAGCAGTAACCCCTCCAGTACTCTTGCCTGGAAAATTCCATGGACAGAGGAACCTGGTGGGCTATCGTCCATGTGGTCACAAACAGCAAGATACGACTGAGCACACACGTTTTTCATAGTTTTAAAAAAAATCAAAAAGAAAATTCAAAATATTCCTAAAGATAAAAAACAAATGAACCTAAAAATTCTATACTTTATGTCCAAAGTTGCCACAATACAAGCTACAGGTCAAGTCTGGCCCTTCACCTATTTCCACAAATAAAGTTTTACTGGAACATAGTCATGCTCATTTATTTACATATTACATATGGCTGCTTTCGAGCTATGATGGCAGATGTGAACAGCTGTAACAGAGACAGTATGAATCACAAAGCCCAAAATATTTACTGCTTATTTTTTACAGAAAAAATGTTCCAGCTCTTACTCTAAACCAAATTAGCAGCATAACCACACATAATTATTTCAAATGACTTGAAATGTAGAACTTTATACATCCTGAGGACAAAAACAAACAAACAAAAAATTCCTTAGAAACAGTAGGTTTGTTGATGATACTAATGTTGGACTTGTTATTTTAAAACATTATATGCATGTGTGAGTATATATAAATATGTGACTATATATTTGCGTGCATATATATATCAGCAAATAACTGTTTTAATGTTTTTAGGAATCAATATTTACAGGTAAGAAAAAAGAAATACAAAGATAAAAATATAAAACACAGTGAAGAAGAATGGCTAGGTGGACAAACACACGTTAAAGAGTCTAGGTCATGGTATACGCGTTTTCATGGTAAAATTCCTTATTCTTCTATAAGCTTAAAATTTTTCTTAATGAAATGTTGGGAAAAATTTAAGCTCTGTAACATTTCATTTTAGTTGGGAATATCAATAAGAACTTTCAATTTGCTCTTTTTTTGTTTTCTGAAAATCCACATATTTCCTAGTTCTAATCATTGAAAAAGTCTGGAATCAATGACATCTCAGTGGCAATAAACATTACTAGTGTCCATCTTGTGGTCCCTAAATATCACTTACTCTTTAAAAGAATTGCTTTCAAGCACAGAGCAAGAAATGTATAAGATGAATCTGAACATCTTATGTCTGAAAGCAAAGAAGCAATCAAAGACTACAAGGTCACATCATAGTCCAACAGCTAACTTGAATGACTTCCACAGGCCACAGATGGAACAATTAAGAGTATCAAGAATGATCACTACAATAAATTGAAACATATATATATATATATAAACGTGACTACATAATAAAATAAAACCAAAAAATATCACTCCGTTGGCTACCTTTGGAGACTAAGACACTAATGTATTTTTCTGAAAACTGATCAATAAAAGAACAGGATGAATCTAACTGTATGAAAACATATACGTGTGTGTGTCTCAGTACACAAATAGAAAAAGATCTCAAAAGCTATACTTCAAAGTGTTAACAATGATGATCTCTCAATGGTAGGGCTTTGGATGATTTTTCTTTTTTGCTTCATTACAATTTTTTTCACAGTGAATATGTATTGTTTCTGTACTAAAAATATATTTTAAGGTTAGAAAACAGTATGTAGTACATGAGATCATTTTTGTAAACAAATTATACATACATACATAATGTATAATGTATGTATCCAAAATGTAATCTCTGGATTGTGGGATTAAGGTCATTTTAATTTTCTTCTTTTAGCTTTTCTTTTTTTTTTAAAGCTTTACTATAAGGAATATTAACGACTTCTATGAAAAGAAAAAGGAACAATAACATTTTCTTTTAATATAGTGAGAATCAGAAGAGTAAGATTTTTCAGTACTTCTCTAAGACTGTTCACTGACATGAATATCTGTTGCCTTTGAGTAATATACACCTAAACAGGAAATGAGTGCTTTCATAACTTGTTGCCACTAACGATTAAGATCACTAAACAATCTCTAGTAACTTCCTGCGACTTTATAAGATCTTGGAACTTAAACTTGGGACACAAAGAAAGTGATTTAAAACAAAAGCTACTAGCCCTTTTTTCTCAAGAGCCCCTTATAAAGTGGTCTCCTCTGCCCTCTTCTGGTGATAAAAATAAAAGCTACTTGAAAATAAATAAGGCATTCTCTGAGAGCAGCAGTTCTCAAAAGTGTGGTACAGGGTCTCAGATTTTGAGGGCCTCCCCAAGATTCTCTCAGAAAGTCAGCAAGGTCAAAGCTATTTTCATATTAATACTAAGACATTGCCTTTTATGTTCTCCTTTCTTGAGATTACCAAGTATGAAAATTCATTTAATATGAGTTCATATTCTATATTAAAATCAACCTTTTAAGAAATTACCTCTTATTGAGTTTTAAAGAGGAATACAGTTATCTGAAAAGATGATGGAAATTTCCTCCCTTTCCACTTACATATATATAATGTGTGAGTCTAGATATCCATCTGTTTCAATAAAAATAACCTGTCATAACAGATTGAACACAGAAACAAACATGAAAACCCACCTCTCCTTTAATAAGTCAGACACTTAAGATTTGCAAAAGTGTAATAAAACAACAACTCAAAAGTAGTCAATTGAAAGACTAAAAGAAGTTGAACTAGCTGGAGGTACTTTTAGCAAATACTTTAACCTTGTCTCAATACCTTCTGTCCATCAGGAACATATGAATACTTATTATGCACAGGTATTTTTGTAATTCCTTCAGCAGCTGATATGGTAAAAGAAAACAGCAGAAAGATTCACACAATATAACCTATCTGTACAAAATAATATCATTTTACCAAATTCTTCTTCTTCAAATAATGCTTGATTTGTCTTAAGCTAAATGAGTACATGTAGTAACTCCACCACATACTCTGAGAGTTAGAGAGGGTCTTCCAAAAACAGTGTATGTGCTTTGCGACAGATGACTACTTCCAGACTATTTAACTTACTTAATCCCTGTTCTCAGGAATGTTTTAGATACTTGCAGTTGCTAGACAAGCAACCCCTCCACTAACAAGTTAAAAACGTATTTTGCAGTTTAATTCTTCACTGTGGCAAAGTAGTATATATAGTTCCATACTACAGTGGAAGGCATCTGAAATTCAAATCCTAACTCTACCACTTAGGAGACTGGCATTGGGCAATTTCCAAGTATGTACCTAAGCCTTGGTTCCTTCATCTGTAAAATGGAATATACGTAATATCTATATCATGGAACTGTTGTGAGGATAAAAAAAATCCATAAATAGCACACTATAGGGGCTGACACTTAGCAGGCACTCAATTAGTATTTTTTTTGCTTTGTGCTCATACTTCTTGGCTTGTGGGATCTTAGTTCCCCCACCAGGGATTGACTCGGGCCCTCCGCAGTGAAACCAGGGAGTCCTAACCACTGGACTGACAGGGAATTTCCCTTACTTGCTTTCACTTGCCCCTAGTGTGATATACTTACTGTTTCCTGACTTTTCCCAGTTTTGGGTGGAGGTGGGGGAATCTCAAAATCTGAGACTGGGAACATAACCTTCACGTACCTTATCTTCCTCACCCTACAAACCCGTTCCTCCACATTGTACACCCTAATTTAAAGTAGGGCCCTATTTCTTGTATATCTTCCCCAAAACTCCAGATAACATCAGAGGCTCCATACTGAATAATCTGCCTTGATCTGACAAGAGGGTTCGGTAGACTTTGATTTTAAGATCGTGTTCTGCCTCTAATCTGACCCTCTGATGTTGGTCAGATTATTTATTCTCTTGGATGAGTCGGGGGGTGTCCTCAGGAATAAAAGGAGAGTGCCAGCCTACACCACTCCCAAAGTCCTTTCTGATTCTAAACTGGGAAAGATTAAGTGACTGTAAATCCCTACCAGAGACTGTAAATCCCTAAATCCTCTCCCCAAAACGCAGCTCAAACGTCACTGTTTCCTTTCTCTGGACTTCTTGAAGCACTGTATAAAATGTCCAGTATCGACATCAGCCCCTGCGCTCTCAAGAAGCTGGGACCTCTCTGAGGAAGCTCTGGGAGACTCTCTGAGGCTGTGGCTTCAGCCTCCGCAGAGCTGCAGTGAAGACGGATGAAAACATGTACCCACGGTGCTTAACACAGTGCCTGGCCCAAGGTAACCGCTCGAGATACTTCGGCTAGTATCAGTACGCAAAGGTTCCCATCCCTCCTTGAACCTCGGTTTCCTCAAAGGTAAAATGACGCCGGACAGACCCTGCCCAAAGGCCCCAAGTGCAGCCCGGCGCCGAATTCCGTCCTCTCACCTCCCGGGCTCAGCAGCAGCTTCAGCGCCTCCAAAATCTGCTCCAGACCACACTTTTCCAGAACCCTGCTACAAGCGGCCTGACTGACCGCCGCCATGACTGACGCGCAAAGAGCCACTGGCCACCTGCGCATGCGCCTCCGCGGGCCGGCGCCGCTGGGTGGCGCGCTGCGGACGCACTGGGGGCGGGATCGACAGGGCTGGGAACGCCCCCTTTGGGAAAGGTGCGTTTTTGTCTCGCCACCTGTATTCCCCTGGGGTAGGGGAAGTAAAAATAGCTAACGCAGACTGCCAACGTGCACAATTTGAGACACTCAACGTGATTAACTTGATTAATAAAGGATGAGAAGTAGTTTATAAAATAATACGAGTTTTATTCAGTATGAAAACATTTGGTCACCGAAACACTGAAGTAGTCAGATGCTGCACCTGATAATGAAGTTTGGTATGTAAAATAATATTCAATTGTTGAATTTCTTCACTAGTGATATTTAAAAATAACTACTAAACACGCACACCGATTGCAAATAGCTGCAAATATTGTTCTTGATGATATGATTTCTTAAATGGACTAAGTACAGCTCCCAATAAAAGCTCTATCCTGCTCTATTCAGACATTCCTGGAAAATTCAGTGTTTGTTAAAAATCGTGCCACATCAAAATTGTGTTAATATGTAAAACAGAATGGGTTGGAGATATATCATTAGCGACAGCTTTTCACTTACAGGAATCTTGGTGAGACATTCAAAATTCATGTTGTCTGAAAGGCATGCTACAAATCCAGGACCATGTTTCTGAGGGCAAGACTAGCATGCCTGCCTCTCCTTTCACCAAGTCAGTAACCTCGCCTGCAACACCTGCTCTGTGAGACCGCTCCCAAAAGGCTGTCCTCCTCCTTTGAGATCCCTAAAGTTAGCCTGACGTCATGACTGATGACTGCTCTTCAGTACTTAGCTGCTGAAAGCCTTGGAAAATGGGATGTGCTCCATATGCAAGACCATGCCACTGGGGAGAAGAAATGGTTCATTTAACTCTCTCCTCAGTGAGTCAGGCCCCTTCCTAGTCATTCCCATTTCTCTAGACTCCAGCCCTATGCCATCAGCCATTTCCTACTCTCTAAAGGTATCAGAATCATTTTCACGAGGCTATCTTGGAGAGTCAAAGTGATACTGTTCTTAAGTATTTAGCAATATATGCCACAGAGGGGATGCTTAATAAATTGCACCTGGATCTTCCTCATCTCCTCCTTAAATAAAACCTACTAAAACATCTTTAAATTGGAAACTACATTTTTCAAAAAATATTTATTTATTTGGCTGCACCAGGTCTTGGTTGTGGCAGGTGGGATCTTTAGTTGCGGCATGTGAGCTCTTAGTTTCGGTATGTGGGATCTAGTCTCCTGACCAGGGATCAAACTCAAGCATTGATCAAACTCCTGCCTTGGCAGCATGGAGTGTTAGCCCCTGGACCGCCAAGGAAACCCAGCCTTCTTTCTATCCCTCAGTGCAACCCACAGTCGCTTCCTCCGACAAAGAGATTTTATTGGTTTCATCACATGCCGCATCATGTGCCACATGGATGGATATCCTCCAAATAAACTGACCTTAGAAACACAGTTTCCCCTCCCCCCCTTCAGTCCAACAGAATGACACGGAGTTCAGGAGTAGACATTTTAATATGAAGCTTCTCTCTCCATGTTTCGAATGAACTTACCTACCATTTGTCTGACCTGGAATTGTGCAATCAAATAAAAGAAATTTGACAATGGTGTAACAAAATTCTTTAATAAAATTTATAAAAAACAAATATTTAAGAATAATTTTTGCAGCTTGAGTTGCTTTCCTTCTCCACTCCCAAAGAAAATACAAAATCATCATACCCACACACATAAACACTCAAAACTATAGTGACATTCTCTACATAGAACTACATTAGAGTTTAAATTGTTCAAAAATCAAGACAGTTCTAAGTGGTTGAGAGATGTTCCTTTTCTTCTAAAAACAGTTGATAGATAGGGAAGTAATTTAGATAAAATTCTTGTCTATGGTTGTCAAAAGTTTCTTAAAAGATGCATTTCAACTAAAAGAAGATCCAAATTAATGTACTCCCTACCCTCGTCTTCCTTTGCTAACACCCTTTCAGCGAGTGCTTTCTTCCTCTGCAAAGGAAAAACAAATTGGATTTGAAAAATATTCTCAAGTTTCATAGCTGGAATTTAGGGCAAATGTGTCCAGACCAGCTAGCATTTTCTATAAATATCAACAAAAGCAGGCTTGGGGATTCTGTGCTTTGGGCCCAAGGATTCTGGCAAGAAACACAATGAGATTCCTCAAGTTTAGAATTTCCAGGGGGTGGAGGTAGAGCCACTTCAACTGTCCTCAGCCTCAGTTGGCTCAATTGCCAGGCTCAGTGACAATTGCCCCTGCCATCTCCAAGCCCATTTTTCACATTTGCCCTCTGCTGTGCCCTCTTGCCAGCTTCTGTCTTTGGCTACAGCATTTTAGGCACTATTCTAAGTCCTGGAATATATCACTCTTTCGTTTTAGAGATAAATAAACATTAGAAGTCTAGTAGTGGGACTTCCCTGGTGGTCCAGTGGTTAAGAATCCTGGATTCCCTGTAAGGGACACAGGTCTGATTTGTAGTCAGGGAACTAAGATACCCCATGTCCTGCAGTGCGATCAGAAAGAAAAAAAAAAGTTCCGTGGCACCTGAAACTCACCACCTTTCCTGGCCCAGCCTCTCTATTTAGAACCAAAGTACCTTGTAATGACATTCACATTACCAACATCCTTACTCATAACAAGTTAACTGGATAGATGCCCATTACAAGTTATGTGCTCAGAAAATCAAAATGAAAAACCGTTAAAGCCGTTAAGGTCTTAAGAGTACACAATACCCACTCAGTACATGGCCAGCCTAAGACATAATCCTCTTTCCCTAAAAGAGCCCAATAATGTCTGCATCAGAGAAATGTAATAGAATTTAAAAGGAATAAGAATAGATCTCAGAACATAGGACATCAGTGCAGTGATGGGAGGAACGAAAGCACACAATTTATATATATATATATATATATACACACACACACACAATAGGGAAATTGACCCCTCCCCTTCCTTTTAAAAATGAGACAAAGCCCTTAAGGAAACCTGCAAGTTCCTAGCAGAAACTTCTGCGACTGAAACTATTCTTTTGAAATATTAAAATATAGGGGTCTTTTGGACATCATTACCACGTCAAGAGTGATGAAAGGAAAAGGATTCAAGGAATAAGTCTAAATCGTTCTAGTACACAGATTAGATCTATCAAGTGGAAATCAGGGCTATGCTATCACCGATCAGTCTCTTCTGCAGAAACGTATCCCAAGTGAAGGGAGCTGGCAAAAAACCACAAGTATGATTCCCACATTTTCTATCACACGAGTGTAGGGACCCATCTCTCTTCCCATCAGTCTTGAGTCCCTTAGTCATCCTCGCCGCCTCCATACATGTCCGCCAGCTTCTTGAAGCGATTGCCCCATTCATTCAGGTAGTCATAGTCCTGGTCTTGGTCTGACTCTGAGGAGTTCAGGGAGCTCAGACTAGCAGCTTCGGAACCACTTCCTTCATAATCAAACACCAGCAGAGAGTCATAGGGTGGGGCAGTGGGGTCACTATCAGCTGCCTTCAGGTTCTAAAGAAGGAAGACAATAGGATCTTTTATTGAGAGGAACTGCACACCTGTCATCTTAAGCAAACTACCTTCTCTTGGTGAATAAAGCAAAATGTTAACACACAACAATGCAACCATCCTGCAGAACACCAGGGACAATGAATGCCAACAAACTAAATTTAATACAGACTGGAACAGAAGATGATCATGATATATTTCTAATGAAAGGAGAAAGTATGTAATAGAATGTTTAAAGTGGTAAAGTATATGTAGGCAGGGGAGATGAGCACCAGCCAATCCAAATGGACAGAAACTAAAAACAGTCCTTCCAGGATAGTCTTGTGTGCGTGCTAGGTCGCTTCAGTTGTGTCCGACTCTTTGCAACCCACTGGGCTCCTCTGTCCATAGGATTTGCATTTTCTTTATATACATTTTCATAATTTATATTTTTAAAATAGCAAATATTTTATTTTTGTAATTAAGAAACAACTACAAGCACAAATAAACATAAATGGAGGAAAAGACTTGATCCAGATATATCTAAAGGGATGGTTTAAACTGGCCTTTCCTGTTCTCAGTTTTCTGTAAGACCTAGTGCTAGAATGGATCTGGCTTGGTCATGTCCAACACAGCTATGCTTTTAGAGTCGCTGGTAATGACAACTCCCCTAGAAAGTGAGGCCCAGCCATGATGACTGACTGAAGGCCAGTGGACCGTCAGACCAGCCCTGAAAATCACTCCAGTGACCAAGCAAGTAATCAGGCAACATAGTTTAAGGAAACAGATACCACTGGACTATATTTTCCCTGATTCTTTGCTTAATCCCACCATTTCTTCCTCATCCTATCTTAACCTAATTAACTTAAAAGTCCTTACCAGTAACCTGTAGTATGAATTTCTTTCTTGCCTAACAGTTTGCTAGAAAGATTTTGGTCCTCTGCTCTGCCCTTGCTACTTCTTGAATGGAAAACAGGCCCAAGGCCTGGAAGCATGGCAGCCATCTTATGATCATGAGGCAACAAGTATAAGAGCAAGGATCATGCTTAGCTCATGCAGCAGAAAGACAGAAAAGGCTGATGCTCTAGCCTAGACTACTTACCTCAGTCTTCTATTTGCACAAGGTATCATATTTATTTAAGCTTCTGGTATTTATAGCTGAATGCATTTTTGACGTATACAGAATGGAAGCTATTTTTCTCGTCCTCGAGTAGCCTTGTGATTACACGTTTAATATTATATCCCAGTGCAATGCATGGAGAGACCCATTAGTGAAATCAAACTGAATCTACTTTGAATCTCTTTTTCCTTCCTAATTCTATTAAATCCTTTCAAACAATTCTCAGTTTTTCAGTAGGGACTTTGCAAATTCCCAAAGACTAATTCAAAGTGCTATTAGTTCTAAAATTTAGATAAGGCACAAATTAAAAAAAAAAAAAACAGTGGGAGGAAGGGAGGTAGCTCAGGGATCATGCAAGATGAAAACACAGTAAAAGAAAGAACCTAAAGACGTTTTCTCACTTTTGATGCAATTGCTCCTCTCCAAGTTTACAGATGAGCTTGTTGTGCCCCAACTTTTGTCTGTGCTTACTTACTTCATCAATAAAGTTTCCAATTTCATCAGGATTGGCCGGGCGGGGTCGGTACTGGGGCACACTCATGAGGGTTGGTGCCACATCATTGCGAGTCACTTCAGGCCGAGCATCCAGGCCCCTATGTAACTGGCTCAAGTCAAAGTCCTTTAGAGAAAAAGGTAAAAACAGGGTAAAGAGTAAAATGGAAACAGTCATAAACACAGGGTCATATATGGTTTACATATTATAGTACTGGATGAGGCCTTAACTGTCAGCTGTATGATATCTACAACCATGTACCAATGCAATCTGAAATGGCAGTTAGTTTTTTTTTTTCCTGAAATGGTAGTTCTCAACCTATGAGTCTCCAAAATAGCACTGGAAGGAAATATAGCATAAAAGCCTAGTGAGGAACACTTGTGGGAAGAGATGGAGATTGTTTTAAGAACTTTTCAAAGGGTATGATTATTAGATTATTATTCAACAAATATTCCCTTCTTTCCCACCTCATCCTCTGTGAAAAGAACAGAAATCTATTTATGTGGAGCTTTATCCTTTGACTTGCTTTGACCAATGGGGCATTAAAACATGTGACAGAGGCAAAGGCTTTAAGCGTACTTTGCCAGGACAAAGAAGGCAGGAATTACATGGAACTTATCTGAATGCAGGAACAAAATAAATGTTAACAATATTTATAAATGATGATGGCTAATGACAACATCTATTTTCTTGGGTAAGTTCTTTAAAAAAAAATACACAAAGTGATGTGGAACTATTTTACATGTCTGCCTTCTCCTAATCATTGCTTCCTCCAAATAAAGAGATTGCCATTAAGCTTTGTCCCATGGATTTCAACACCTACCTGGTCTTCTTCTCCACCTCCTTCTTCATCATAGTAATACACGTTGTCCCGAGTGTCGTCTTCTGGGGGCAGTAAGGGCTCTTTGACCACCCTTCTCCTCCGAACAAGTAGCAGAAGCAGCAGAATAAGGACTAGAGAAGGGAAGAGAGAGATGAGAGCCACAAATCAGCAAGGCTGTAAGCAGCAGCCGGCACAGACTGGATAGATGCTTGTTAGGCCAACTTACATGTCTTCACAACCCTGAAGTTAATACATGCAGCAAAGCACAGTAGACAATTACATGTGACTTCAAGTGTGGTCTTTAACTGGACCTTAAACCCACCAGTCATTTCTCAATATCTGGGGCAAAGTACTGCAGGAGCAGAAATGGTCCGTAAAGGCCTTGCAGCAGGAGCAAACTGGTACGATTAAGCAAAGGCCAGGTCAACGTGATTGTAGCAGGGTCATGGTGGGAGAAAGAAGTTGGGGGGTGGGTGGTTAGCGGAGGGACCTCGTGCAGACCTCTGGAGGGACTATGGCTTTAATTCTGAGTGAGTTAGAGCCATTGACCAGGGCTGTGTCAACCTCAAGGTGATTGATACGTACATATTATTCTTAATCAGTTATGGGGGTGGGGTACAGACTTTAAGATCACATAGCACAATGAAAAACATCAAAAAATTTGAAAATTAAAAATAAATGACTGCAAAAAAAATTACTTGGCATACTCTTTATCTTAAGATAAGCTTTAAAATCTATTAATTAATTTTCAAGGTTTTCATCTGATCTTGGGCCATATATAGTTAACAGTGTAGAAGCAAAAGGCTGGAACACTCGCCAGCAGAACTTACTCAGAAAAGCAAGGATGCCTCCGAGGATTCCCAGGATGGCGGGAACTTGCAATCCTGCTTCGCCATAAGGTGTGGCCTTCCTGCAGTTGCTGACAATCCCATCACAGTCACACACGTGCACATCAAGTGTGGTCACCTGATCTTTGTTCTGGTTGTCTATGAGCTTGAGATTGATTTTGTGGTCACCCACCTCTAAGGTTTTCTTTGGCTTCAAAATCAGAGACTCACGTTCTGGAGGAAGCAACAAAAATGAGGGGATTGGGAGAGAAAAAGTTCATTCCAGACTAAAATGATTAAGGAACTAGAGACATTCCCAAACCGAGTGACGATGACAACTATTCGAGCTGCAGCTTAATGGGCAGCATGTCACAGACTCAGATGGGAGAAACACAAAAGGACCTTTGGTTCAATGTCACAAATGCAGAAGGGATCAGGAAACATGCCTTAAAAGGGGTGACAAGTGGATACTGAGAAGCAAAATTCAGAAGGGTGGGGGAGAAGGGAAGCAGAAGGTCAGAGCAAAGTTTCCAAAATAAGAAAGACTCCGGTGCCCACCTTGGTCATTGTAGTCAATGGTCCAGTTGACACTCGCCCCGTGTGTCAGTTCTGCTGTGAAGGGGGAGGTGTTTGGGGGGAGATCGGGATCAATGATGTTGATGATGTGAGGCTCGGGATTCCTCTGGCAGAAGTCCATGGCCCGGGGTTCTGGTACGGGGCCATTGTCATTCACATCATCGAGGAACAGGAGCAGGGTGCCTGTCCCAGTGGCCGGTGGAGAACCTAGTACAGAGGAAATATCACAGCTCAGGATCACCAATGAATCCCTACTGCCTCCCATCAGATCAAATCCAACTCTTGTCCTGGCTCTTTAGGGCTACAGCACCAACCCCCAAGCGGCCCTCCAGAGCCGCCCATCCTGCCCGTCCCCAGCCATCCTCAACTACTGGATGGGCAGACCTCTGACTTGCTTATTCCTCATTTTGATAATAGTTACTCAAGTTATTCCTCACACCAAGGACTCCCTCTGTCTTCATATATAACTTTATTCATCCATTAAATTTATCCTCTCTATGCTAGGGTGGGAGGTCGGTAGGAAAGAGAAGGAATGAGATGAGCTTGGGATTAGCAGAGGCAAACTATTACATATAAGATAGGTAAATAACAAGGTCCTACAGTGTAGCACAGGGAGCTGTATTCAATATCCTAAAGCAAATCATAATGGAAAAGAATATGAAAAAGAATGTATATGCATATAACTATGTCACTGTGCTGTACAGAAGAAATTAATAAGCCAACTTATACTTTAATGAAACTTAAAAAATAAATATTTTAAACCACTCTAAAAATTCCTCATCACAGGACTTCCCCAGGTGGCAAAGAATCTGCACTCTTGATGCAGGGTTCACGGGCTCAATCCCTGGTCAGGGTACTAGATCCTGCATGCCACAAGTAAAAACCTGCATGCCACAAGGAAGATTGAAGAACCTACATGCGAAAACTAAGACCTGATGCAACCAAAAAAAAAAAAAAAAATCCTCATCGCCCCCTACTCATTCACCTTCTCTGAACTTCTAAGGCTTTAGGGTCATTATCACAGAGTTGAGCCTTTTAAAATCACTGCAAATCGATTTTCAAATAAAATTTGGAGACTTGTACATATTTCTGTTTGTATTTCTTTCACATCCTGACATAGTACTTGGTAATACAAAAGGAAGGTCCTCAAGGACTCATAGGGGAAAAAAAGCACAGAGGAATATATCTCAGATCCATAAATATTTATACCTGGGTAGCTGTAGTGATTTTTTTTTTTAACCTCTTGAAAAAAAATGCGAATCAAAGAAATTTACCATGTTAACCATTTTTGAAATGTACAGTTCAATAGTGTTGGTATAATCAAATGTTGTAAAACAGCTCTCTGTAACTTTCTCTCACAAAACTGAATTCTGTACCCACTAGACAATTTCTCATTTCCCCTTCCAGTTCCTGGGAACCAACACTCTACTTTGTTTCTATGAATCTGACCACATTAATATCTCATCTAAGTGGAATCACACAGTATTTGTCATTTGGTGACTGGTTTATTTCACTAAGCACAATGCCCATTGGGGAGAGAGAGGGAAAGAGACTTAACCAGAGGAAGTAGCTGTTCCCTTTAACAGCAACTCCACTTCTGAATATCTGAGGGAAGCACTTGCCCCCAGAGGCATGTGCAAGGGTATTTACTATCATTCACAGAAATAATGGAGAACTGGAAACAACCCTGGTGTTTTGTAGTGTGTGAACAGTTAGATTATGCTATATCCACATAGGACTTCCCTGGTAGCTCAGCTGGTAAAGAATCATCCGCAAAATGTTTTACTGAAAAGAGGCAGATCTACAATGTACCAAGGTAGACCCCTGTGTCTTCAAGGCATATGTTCAAGGGAAAAACATTAAAACACACATATGATTATGGGGTTTTTTGTAATAAAAACAAAAACAGGCTATTAACCAGACTATAGTTTTATAATAAACCATATTTCCATATGTATATAAATGTATTTGAATACACAGAGTCTGCAAGGAGCCACGCTTCACTAATGGTGATGATAATACAAATAAATGACAGTCCTTACAGAGCATAGAATAGGTTAGCAGTCACTCTTCCAAACACTTCTAGGTAAATTTAACCTAGATAGTTTATTATCATTTCGTCAGATAAAAGAAGTAAGAGGCATAAAAATTAGGTAACAAGTTCAAGTTCACACAGGTATTAAGCTTTGGTCCTAGGATCTAAGCCCAGGCCATCTGGCTCCCATAGGGTTACAGAGCATGTGGTAAAAAGGAACTTCTGCTTGACCTAAATTCTGTGCATTTTGGACAATTCTTTTGAGAATGCTTTAAGAATGAAAGAAAAAGAAAGAACTCATGCCTCTAAAAGGACAGGGGCAAGGAGGTAAGCTATTTAGGAGTGGGAGACAGCCAGCAGCCGATGGCAGGGGCTCCCTCACCGTTGTCGGTGGCTATGATGAGCGCCGAGTATGTGCTGTTCTTCACATGCTCGACATCCTCTCTGTCTAACTCAGCCCGAGTGGAAATGGCGCCTGTGTCTGGATTAATCTCCAGCCAGTTGGCAGTGTCCCTCCAAATCCGATACCTGGAAAGACACAAGCTCTGGTTTAGAACAGGAACAGAACAGCAGATAGCTGAAGAAGGTGAAGGTTCCTCTTTGTTGATATATACTTTGCTTCCCTATTTCATTAAAAAAATAGAAAAATCATATCTATAGCAATTCTACCAGAAAGGTTTGAGGACCATCCACGCACCCTTCACCCAGATTCACCCATTGTCAGTATTTTGCCGTATACATAAGTGGATGCACATATAGACATAAATTCTTGGTTTTCTAAACCATTTGAGAATAAGTTGCAGACACCATGTTCCTTTACTGATGAATACTTCAGTTTGTTTTCTCCTAATAACAAAGGCATTCTCTTACATAACTATAATTTGATTTTCAATATCAGGGAACATCACTTCATACATGGTACATATTCAAACTGTCAGCTTACTCAGAACTGTCCTTCATAGCATCCCCACTCACCCCTGCCCAATTCAGAATCTAATCCAGGATCAGACACGGCATTTAAATGTCAGATCTCTTTCTTTTCTTTTTAAACAGTTTGCAACCATGTTTTTCGTTTTGTTTTTAATTTATTTACTTGGCTGCTCCAGGTCTTAGTTGTGGTACTCGGGATCTTTCGTTGCCGTGTGTGGACTCTAGTTGTGGTGTGCAGGCTCATTAGTTGTGGCACTTGGGCTTAGCTGCTCTGCGTGTGCCAAGTAGGATCTTAGTTCCCCAACCAGGAATTGAACCCATGTTTCCTGCATTGCAAGGCTTATTCTCCAGGGAAGTCCCAGACGTCAGATTTCTTTAGTTTTTCTCAGACCAGCCCCCAAAGGGTACAGTAGTTCTCAACTGGTCACAATATGGTACCCAGCATCTCTGCCATGAGCATTTGGAGATCTGTGTTGACACGGTGACTTGACAGTGTGTTGCAGTATTGGCATTTAATGGGAGGTGCCAGGGAGGGTAAAGTTCCTTCTGGTCTTACACAGTCAAAAATAAATAATAAATTAAAATGCCAAGAAAATCTTGTTAAGCAACATTTTATTGGGAATACCAGAATCAGAAGGAACATAAGCACGAGAAACAGAAACACTGCCCAGTTACCTATCGGAGTCGTGGAAAGGCTCAGAAAGGGAAATAAAGAAATTGGAAGAGGAAGGGGTCCTGGATAACCGTGGACTTATCCTCAGGACCTAAGAAGTGCAAAGCAATGAACTACATATACAGAGTGGTCTATATTCCAGGGGTAAGGGTCTCTGCAAACATTATTAAGACTTTGGTCCTTGAACTTCCCCCAAATAGATGCTTTGAACATCTGTTTCACTATCACAAGCTAAAATATAGGCTGGAAACATAGCCTGGAAAACACAGAATCCCAAGCTTTACTTGCAAAACAAAAATCCTACAATATCACATCACTAACACACCTAGCAAAAATAATAAGTATTTAATAATGTCTATTCTATGTGCAAGTTTCTCTATTTGCCTCAAGGCTGTTTTATATAGTTGGATTGTTTGCATCTGTCTTCAAGCATAGTCTACACATTACAGTTGGTTGATTTGTCTCTTAATTAATATCCTTAATCTATGGAAGATTAAGACCCTCACCCTTTTGTCATTATTTGTTGAAGAAACTGGGTCATTGGACATAGAGCTCCCATATTCTGTATTTGACTGACTGCTTCCTTGTGGTATTTAACTTATTCATTCTCTGCATTGCATCTAAATCAGATCCTAAGGCCTGATTAGATTCCGTTTCAGCCTTTCTTGTCTCTCTCAAATATTTAAGTTGTACATGCTGTTGAATCACATTGAGTGGCACATCATATTGGGCTATGCTTGTTTTTTCAATAGATGTTAAAATCTATCAGGAGGTTTGGATGATCCCAGCTGAGTTCCTCCATTAAAAACTTCTCATTATCCTTAATCCCATTGCTTCTAGCAGCCATGAGGATTACGACCTGGAACCTTTACCTGGTCCAGCCTATACAGTGCACACACACAATTTAAAGGCATATGAGTCAGGGTGCCAGGATAACCTCAAAAGTTGAGGTTGCACTTAAACTCTTCTTGCTCAGTTTACATATAATAAGTTATAGGCAATGATACCAGAACACAAACACCCCTCCCCTAAACATGAATATGCTCAGTTAATCACTAAGCCTGACTCGCCTCTGGATTTTCATAACTTTTTCTTAGTAGTTCAGAGCATTCTGACAGTTTCCTCTAAAGTAAATATTAACTGACAGGAATCTCTCTCTGAGAAGAGGAGGTGGGCATACTGATCAAGGTCTTTGTTATCCCTGGAAAACATGCCCTTACTAACAAGACCCAGAAGTGCCATGCTTGGATTTGTGCTAATAGTCTTCCCTTTGTGCTTCCACCATTGTCACACTGGAGCACCAAGCAGGCAATCAAACCCAGCCCTCAAAAGAAGAAGAATATTCTTTTTCATACATGGCCACAAGGGTATCGTTATAGGGTGATTTGTCTGTGTGTTTCCAGCATCTGTGGCTGTGATTTACATTACAGAGGTATCTTCCAAGTTAGAGGAAAAAAAGGAAACAGTAAGCTACTTTCAACACAATGCCATGTATATAAATTAAAACCACATTCCTATTACACTTTGCGAGAGTAAAGATTTACACTGTAAAGCTACAGTGGCTGACTATAAAGGAAATGGAAAAGGTTTGGGAAATGGAGGCAAAAGGCAGGGAAAAAAAAAAAAAAAAAAGCCAGGGACTTCCTTGGTGGTTCACTGCCTCCCAATGCAAGTGACACAGTTTGATCTCTGGTTGGGAAACTAAGATCCCACATGCTGTGGGGCAACTAAGTCCATGCACCCCAACAATGCAGTGAAAGATTCCACATATGACATATACGTATGACTGAGTCCCTTCACTGTTCACCTGAAACTATCACAACATTGTTAATCGGCTATACCCCAATACAAAATAAAAAGTTAAAAAAATTTAAAAAAAAGATTCCACATGTGCAACAAAGATCCTGTGTGTTGCAACTAAGACCTGATGCAATCAAATAAATATTTAATAAATGAGCAAGCAAGTCAAACAAGAGAAAGGTCTTACACAGACCAACGATGATAAAATGTCACAAACAAAATAATTTGTACACATACATACGCAGACACCCAGTTGCTCCAAGTCCATGGAAAGCCCCTGACACTTACGTGATCTTCTGTTCCATAAATGTGTCTGGCTCCCGGGCAGTATAAGATGTGATCTCCAGGCCCATGCCGAAGTCCTCAGGCACTTCCACTCTTTTTTGAGGAGGCACAAAGATTGGGGCTTCGTTAACATCCATCACATCCACAGTGACGGTGGCTGTGGAAGTGGGGAGAGTGACTTCAAAGGGGGCCACGTTTGTCACTGCCACGTACAGGATGTACTGCTGCTTGGCCTCAAAATCCAAGCCCTAAAGAACAGAACAACCAAGTTTAAAAGAACACATTCTGTGTTAAAACAAAAAACACATACGCTCTAAATCCTTTTTGGTTAGCAATATATCAGTGGTTCTGAAATCTGGCTGTAGTAAGAATTAACTTGAGGGACTTCCCTGCTGATTCAGTGGCAGAGGCTCTGATCTCCCAGTGAAGGGGGCCTGGGTTCAATCCCTGGGTAGGGAATGAGATCCCACATGCCGCAACCAAGACCCAGAGCAGCCAAGTAAATAAAACATTTTTTATAAAAGAAAAGAATTAACTTGAGAGCTTTTTTTTTTTTTTCGGCCATGCAGCTTGTGAGATGTTAGTTCCCCCATCATGGACTGAACCTGGGCCCTTAGCAGTGTCTTGGCTGTTCACCTGAAGCTACCAAATACTGTCTATCGGCTATACACCAATACAAAACAGCTTTAAAAAAATTATATTTTTTAAAATGGTATTTCCTAGGGAATTTCCTGGTAGTCCAGTGGTTAGGACCCTAGGCTCTCACTGCCAAGGGCCTAGGTTCAATCCCTGGTCAAGGAACTAAAATCCCACAAGTCATGAGGTGTAAGCAAAAAAAAAAAAGCACATAGGGTGCTATGTGGGAGCTTCCTGACTTCCCAAATGAGCCCAAAGAGTCACTGCAAATCCTAAATGGCCCACTGGAAACTGGGAGAGCCATCTACCCCCCACTCCACCCAGGCCACACCAGACTACACTGGAGAAGGCATCAGGGACAAGGGTCACTGGCTGGGTGGTCAATTTCTGCATCCTGCAGGAATCATACAAACCTTAGCTGTTTTCAGAGTGCCTTCATTGGTGACTGGGTCCGTGACAACGATAAACTGCTTCTCATTGTCATTTAATACTGTGTAAACAGCCTCCCATGCTGGGGTGTTGGGGACGTCAGCATCGGTCACTGTGAGTGTGGTGATGGCCACATTAGCCTCGTTCTCAGGCACTGACCCCACATACTGAGGAGAAAAGGAAAAGATGGGTCACTTAGGTCGTACTCAGACCCAGCAGTGGAGCCAGGACTTAGGGAGCTAAAGGAGGCCTTTCTTGAACCCAAGCTTTGAGAAGAGTCTTGGAAGCAGTGCCCACTCTACCAGCACGGCCCTTATTTCCCATCAGTGGAGCAGCCGGCACTTAGGTGCCCTGTGAGAAAAGGCCCTGCCTGTCCACACCCCTCAGCACACTATGGCCCAATTGCTGACAGTCATTTATCCCCTACTCCCCTCTGCTCCCATCGCTCTCGGTGGTACCAGTAATTTTCGTAAAAGTCTGGCCGTTACAGCCTCCTGCCCTTTGGTAACATCCCACTGCACTTAGGATACATCCTGAAATTCTAAATTCAGTTCACAAGGTTCTGTAGGAGGCAGTTTCATTTGGCTCACTACACTATTTTTTCAGTTCTTGCTATGCAGCAAGCTTTCTCTTGATTCGGGACATCAAACTGTCTCTCCAAAGCTTCTCTTAAACTCATAAAGCCTAGGCTAAGGTGGCAGACAATGCTGTCTACTGCATATCCATTCTCCTCTTCTTCTCTAACATTAATACATGGTTGATGGCAGCAACTTGCCCAGATAAAATACTGTATTTCCAGTGTTCCTTTGCAGACAGCAGTAGCTAAATGAAATTTATGGGATGGGCCTTCACAGAAATAATAAAACTTGACTTAGAATCAAAGTCATAGGCACCTCTTATCTTTGCCTTCTTTCTGAACAAACCACAGACACAGCTAGAGCTCCATGTGCCATCTTGGGCCACAAAGTGACATTGGGGATAGAATCCATGTACCAAAGATGGAGGGAGACTGGATAAAGGAGGCTTGGTTTCTATTGACAGAGTGGACTATGTACCTCTGAGTCTTTTAAAGTGTAGAAAAAGGCAACTCTATTTGTTTAAACTGTTAAGAGTCAAATCTCTGTCACTAACCATTAAGCTGATTTCTAAGGAACACAATAAGGTTTCAGGTTCTCAGTACCTTCTTCCTGACTGCATTTAATAAAATTACACACAATAATTAGTTGTCTCATGTCTCCCTAGCTAGACTCTAATCTCCATGAGAACAGAATTATTATCTGCTGTGTTTGTGATCATATGCCCAGTGTCTAAGACAGTGCCTGGTATAAACCCAGAGGATACTTATTCAATAGATAAAACCTGGTAAGATCTGCTACCAAGATGCCCAATATGAGGACATGAATTCAGGAGGTGCATTTTGCAACTTCAGAAACCTAGGCCAACAGGCACCAGGCTGAGGATGGCAGACAACTGGCACCTCAACCCGCTTGCTCTTTAGCTTCAAGTTGACTAGTCCGGGAAAAGTTACCTAAGGGTTCACCCCTGAGATACTGGGAAACAACCAAGGACCTTTCTTTGGAGACTGTCTAAGAAGTGGCAGGGTTACCGTGGTTGGGTCGAATCTGGGAGCATTATCATTGGTGTCCAGGACTGTGATCACGGCCATTGCAGTTGTTCTCAAGCCTTCGCCGTTAACATCTGCTGCTTCGACCACCAGGTTGTATGTGGGAAAACTCTGCAGAGATCAAACACAGCCAAGTCAGGACCCAGAGCTACATCAGGTCCCACCTGGCTCCCAGCAGAGAAACAGATTATTTTTTCATCTGCTTCAATACCAATAACCCCGCCTGCCTGCCTGGCCCCATATCTCTAGACAAACACTGAGATGCAAAGCTCAGACTATCACCATGCTAAGTGGCGACCAACCTTGGCAGAGTTTTGCATCATCTAGGAAATCAAGTTACTGTGTATTTGCCCTCCACACCCTCTAAATCCTCCTGACCCCTGACCTCCCGGTCCAGCCCGGTGGTGAGCACACTGATGACGCCTGTGTCCCTGTTGATGGTGAACATTTTATTGTGTGGCAGCGTGGGTTCCTGGTTGAGGATTTTATAAGCAATGGCAGCGTTATAGGTGTTCACGTCATCATCTGCATCTGTGGCCGAGACCTGCATCACAGAGGTTCCTGGAAGCAAAGAAGACTCAGTCAAGCTACACTTGATAGCTACCAAAATTCTGAGGGAAGCGCTGTTGGAGGAAGAAAGCATTCTACCAAATGAATGAATGGTGTTCCCAGGACCCAGCTGGTTCAACTGAAACATTTTTGCTCTGTCTCATACACTAAGTGAATAGTGCCTAAGAGGAAAAACCCCAGAAATCTCCACAATTCGCTTCTTAGCTACATTTCTACCTGAGAGAATTATCATCTGAGATCACTGTCTTCAAGGTGGAAGGAAATATTTATAACGTTGGCGACAAAGCACTAGTTCCCAGGATACTGAAATAACTCTTTAAGAATCAATAGGCAGGGAATTCCCTGGTTGCCCAGTGGTTAGGACTCTGTGCTCTCACTGCCAAGGGCCTAGGTTGAATCTCTGGTTGGGGAAGTAAAAGTCCCCAAACCGAACAGTGGGGCGGGGAGGGGTGGCAGGGCGTGGGGAGAAGGAGAGAACCAATAGAGGAAAGACAAAAAGCCCAAGAGAAAAAAAAGGCAAAAGACTTGAACAGACAAGCTGAAAAGAAACCCAAATGGTCAGCAAACATATGATGCTTCTTTAGCCCATTAATAATCATAGAAATGCCATTTTACATTACACTGAGATATAATCACATACTCAACAATTGGCCAAAAAGAAGTCTAACAATTCCATGATGTGTGTTGCCGGTAGGAGTGTAAACTGGTTCAACTAACTTAGAAAACTGTTTGTCACCATGTAGAAAAGTAAGCAAAACAAACAAGATGTTACCCAGCCTTAAGTACACACATCAGAAAAGATGAATGAAAGTAAGGGAATGATCATCACAAAAGTCAGGGTGAAAGTCGCTCAGTTATGTCTGACTCCTTGTGACCCCATGGACTATACAGTTTATGGAATTCTCCAGGCCAGAATACTGGACTGGGTAGCCTTTCCCTTCTCCAAGGGATCTTCCCAACCCAGGTCTCCCACGTTGCAGGCAGCTTCTTTACTAGCTGAGTCACAAGAGAAGCCCATAAAAGTCAGGGTAGTAGTGGCTGCCTTTAGGGGACAGAGAGAAAAATGTGATCAGGAAGGACTGTACAGGGGCCATAAATAACTAACAAGATCTGTTACCTTTCTTGGCTGCACAGCATGAGGAATCTTTAGTTTCCCAACCAAGGTTTGCACTCACATTCCCTACATTGGAAGTGTGGAGTCTAAACCACTGGACCACCAGGGAGGTCCCCAAGGATCTATTTCTTAATCAGGGAAGGTTGTTCTTAAACTTCTCTATATTTGTTTATTTATTTAGCTGTGGCATGTGGGATCTCTGGAGTATGGAGTCTTAGCCACTGGACCACCAAGTCCAAATTGCTCCTTTCTTAAACTGAAATTAAACATTTTCTACATGTTTCTGTCGGGAGGTTATTTTACACACACACTATCTTCCAAAGAAGTTCTGTGCCTATGAAGGGCCTGACTCCAAATGCCAGCTCCAACACTTGTAGCGGGGTGAGGGGGTCCAAAGAATCTAAATTGTCTTGGTGGGTGTTGAGCTCCTCGTGGCTGGACACACCTGGAAGAGCGCCTTCTGGGACAGACCCCTTGAAGACCTCCTGGGTGAACTGGGGCTTGTTGTCATTCTGGTCGGTCACGGTGATCACAATCTCCATAGGCTCCTCAATGGCTTGTCCATTCGAAGACACGGCATGAGAGAAGAGCTGTAAGAGCCAAGTGAGGGTTACTCGGGAAGAGGACATGGGAGAAGTGGTCCGACCAGAGCAGCGTGGGCTCCACTGGACCCCACTCCCTTCCACTCAAGTAAGGACTCCCCAGCACAGAACTTATCCCACACATGTGTTGCTGCTTCAGTGAGGTCACGGCATTGGTTAAGACCATGACATAGGAAGACCCATGGGCTGGAGAACACACCTACCAGGTCAGAGGCCCCACTGCCCACATGGGGGCTGAGGACCAGGCCTAGGAGATAAAGGTGGAAACCTGAGACTCTCTAACTTACTCCAAGCAGGGTCAGATTTGCTCTGGAAGCTTGAGTCTAGGGTTTCCCCAAGACCTTTCTGCATTTGGTATCAAGGCATTACCTCCCAACTTCCCTGAGCTCACACTGCTCTCAAGGCACAGAAACTATTTTTGTTCTCCAGCATTATCACCAGTCTCTGCCTTTGTGTTGTTGTCATTGTTTAGTAGCTAAGTTGTGTCTGACTCTTTGTGACCCCATGAACTGTAGTACACCAGGTTCCTCTGTCCATGGGATTTCCCAGACAAGAATACTGGAGTGCGTTGTCATCTCCTCCATCAGGTGATCTTCCTGACCCAGAGGTTGAACCCACATCTCCTACATTGGCAGGCGGATTCTTTACCACTGAGCCAGCAGGGAAGCTTGTCCGCCTTTATGTCAAGGACTTTTAATCCCAAGAATAGGTTGACATCTGGGTCTAAGATCATGTCTGATGCCTCAAGACTCTCCCCAACTTTATTCCTAACAAAAACAGCCCCTAGTTTTTCCCACGCTCTCCTGTCGTTTCTCCTTATTGACAGGTCTAGAGGAGTCAAGCTCTTCAAATGTACAGAGCATCTGATCTACGATCAACATGAGTTGACCAAAATATTTTGGAAACATGTAACCCCATCGTTAACAAGCTTCTAAGAGACACTCACAATGTACTTGGCAATTTGTTCTCTATCCAGAGGCTGTGTCACTTTTAACCATCCTGTTTCTCTTTCAATAATAAAAACACCAACAGGGGGTGTGTCAGCTCCTTGGCCAGTGATGCTGTAGAAAACTTGGGTTTCTTTATCCCTGTTAGATTTGATCTGGAGACAAAGCAGAAAGACATGAACGAGCAAGAAAAGATCCTGACATTGGTTGTTTCCCCCCTTTTCTCTCCTAGGTCCTTCTAGGCCAAATTCCCTCCCAGAGAAATAGGGAACTTCTTTCTGTACCTGGACCAGCGACTTAGGAAATGGGCCTCTCTCATTTTCTGGGCAGCTGATAGGAGGAATAACCCAGTCTCTCTTCTGTCTCCTGAGACCATGGTGGGGGCCGGGAAATGTGAGCACTTTTGTCTGGGTTTCAGAAGGAGAGTCCTGAAAAGGAAAGAAGTTGAGGGAAAAAAATGGGATAATTTAGGCAAGATGATACAGGCTGAAAAGTTCAACCTACCCAATAAGAATCTCCAGTCTTCTGAGAGAAGGACATGGTTTCCATTTAGTAACAAAAGAAACAGCCAAAATAAAACCCAATGAACCCTTTACCATATCACCAAGTTGGTTTCCTCTTTGCATCTTTCTTGGTGTCCAGAGTTCAGGCAATCATTATGCATAGAAGATGACAGGATTTTAGGGTTTGACATTATTTTACGAGTTATATCAAGTCCACATCTCACACCTGTGTTGCTTTGGGGTTGTTTTTGTTTTCTGGCTGCGTAGCATGCAGTTCCCTGACCAGGAATTAAACCCTCACCCCCTGCAGTGGAAGCAAGGAGTCTTAACCTCTGGACCACCAGGGAAGTCCCAACACTTGTCATTTTTAAAGGACATTATGCCCCCAATGACTTAATATCAGAGCTTATGCAACAATTTTATATTCCAGTGTTTTACATTTTTTCTCTTATATTTTTCCTAGGGATATAGGTCTCCAAAGTGGAGTTAGCCTAAAGAGTAAGTTTTGGGAACTGATACTAAGGATTACTTTGTGATCAATACTAATCCCTTACTCTCATTGTGTTATTCTATTGGTTTGGTTGCCATTTGCTCTAACAAAAGTTGTTGGGATGGGAACCAAAAACGTCCTTTGAGACTCATATTGAACAGTTTTCATGTGCGATAAAGATAGCTTTATGCACACACAGTGAAATAAGATAGCTGAAGAGGGAAGGAAAGATCTTCTGAATTGTTTAAGTGTTAAAGTGGTTGGCAATAACACAGTAAAGGCTCCAGAGGACAATTCCATCTGCCATCTTCCACACTGTCACTGATACCTGTCTATGAAGTGTGTGTCAAACCTTATTTCTTACCTTTAAAAATGTGATTCAAAATGCACAGGACAGACATGAAACATGACCAGATAGCATCACAAAATCCTTCTCATTCCTTCATACTAGTCACTCACACACTCCTTAACACACACACACACACACACACACACACACACACACACACACAC